>QGOA01012583.1:0-29351 GCA_003313075.1 Termitomyces sp. MG16
CGTGTCATACAGCACATTGTGACACGTCTGTGGCTCTGTATTCTATGGCACTATGGGGACTGCTCCGCTCCAGTGTAGCGGACTCCGCTAGACACGTATGGTACAGCACAAAGCAGGCTCCTGTACAACGTATGACACATACCGTTGTGATGTCTCTATGTGAAATAGAAAACCAGTAGTCGCTTATGTTTATTCAGTGATGATGTGAGTAAGTGCTAAACATCGGATGTCAACTTCCTTTTTGGGTGGTCCCAGAATGAGTCAAGTGCCTCTGATTGGCTAGCACTCCTGTTAGAGTCCTGGTTCCTTGAGAAAAGTCCTCTCACACTGTTGCTAGTCGAAACGCTTCCCATGTCCTATAAATTACTTATGCATCAACTCGACTCCATCAGTCTTTGTGATAGCCAACCCGTCTGGTTGCGTGTGGACTTGAAGCTGTGATTGTGCCTATATCACCATAGATCCTCCCACATTTCTGAACTGGGCCACTTCGTTCTTTCACCACTACCCTCCTGAGAGTATCCCTAAATTGGCCGATGAGGTGGTTGAGTTGGGTCGTCGCTGCCAGCTCCTGCGTGCTGCTTGTGAAATTTAGGGAGATGTGTCCCCATTAACGCATTTTGGTATGGAGGCCACATGGAGCCAAGCTTTCCATGTGTGTGTGCTGCTATTTCTGGCGCATTACCATGTCCTTCTGACAGTTGCCCAAATCTAGGAAATCACCACCGAGGACATGGCAGATTGTCTTCAGCTTTTGATGGAGGAAAGCTATTACTTGGTTAGTTACTGAGCTGTCACCTCTCCTTCTTCCATGTCCAACAGCATTCTGCTTTCAGTTCCCTCACAAGTATACTAGCGCTCATCTTTTTTGTGGTCCCCTTGAGGGTCCAGCGGTTGTGAGCAAGTATATTTCTTGGTTCAGCCCCTCTTGACTTGTCACATGTCTGCTCTTTGCCCCCCCCCATGTTGCTTAAGTGAGGCAATTCCATCTTCTTCGTAGCGCTACTGGCCTGACAGATTCCCAGCTTTTTGCTTCTTGTGTCGTAGATTTATGAAATACATTGTTGTTATCGTGTCCTTGTGATGGTGCCACATAAGTTCTGTTTCCTAAGTCCCTTTGACCCTGCACAACATTGCTAGGTATATATCTAAGATTTTGGGTCTAGCGTTTTATGTCAGAGTCAGCACAATGCCTACTCCCTTCTTTCTCCTCAACAACACTACTCCAGTCTTTTGTCCTGAGGTGTTAGACCACCTTGAGATGTTCTTCGCTCAACTGCCCCCAGGCAGTATTTGACACCACAATGGCAACATCCTTACCCTGATTTGGCACTATTGTTTACTTCTGGCTATGACCCAGGAGTGGCTTGTGGAGACTGAACAGCCCCTAAATGTGGTAAGTTTCTGCAAGTGGCGTGGCTAAGTACCTTTTACGTGTCCCTCCAGCCTCCTGTTTCTGGTAGCCAAAGATGCTTGGAGTTCCTACTTCTTGAAATGGATAACATCGTTAGTTCCTTTTTCCTTTCCTCCTTTCTGGTTTGCTAACTCCCTGTCTCCCCAGGTGCTGAAGTGGTTGCCCTTGCCAGACCTAATTACCAAGGGACGTTTGTGCCACTATGCTCAAGCACGTTATTATTCCTTTTACACCTCTAGCTCCTTGCTTCAGAGCTGGAGTGCCACCTGCCCCCATCTATGTGTCTCCTCCACCTGGCTTCTCTACTTTTCCCCCCAGGACTGCCTCCTCTGCTTCGTTGCCTCTCTTACCACCTGCACCACCTCCTTCACCCATGCTACTTCGCCGCAGGCAGCACCCTAGGCACTCCAGTGGACATGTCAGAGGTCCTCACCATAGAGCCTAATGTAGCCAATTTGTTGATTATTGTTTGTTCTGTAGTTTTGAATAGTATGCTTATTTATGTTTGGTGGTTCTTTTCATGAGTGAAGTGCAAGGTGCTAGGGTCTAGCGCCCTACCCCATCATATCCTGTTACTGATTGTCTTCTTCTTCTGGTGCTTTGTCATCATCCACTAGTTTAGTCTCCTCCAGTTCTCGAAGTTTAGCAGTGTCAATGTCCAGTGCCAACAAAGGTAGGGAAATGTGTTCACATGCTAAGTAGGGAATGAGTCGGAACACCGCTACTGGTCAATGCAAAACTGAGCCATCCAAATTCACAAAGCACGTAGGCTCCTCCCCTGTTATGGGAAACTACTATGAGTGGTCCTAGGTACCGTGGTCACATCTTTTTGTTATGTGTTACCTGGATTTTTGAGTTTCTCATAAGGACCAGCGCTCCTGTTGTAAAGTTATAGTCCTTTATAGTGGCGCTATGCTCACTCTCAAATCATAGTGCTGCTTGTTGACGTGCCTGGAATATGGTCTCATGTAAGCATTCAAGATCCCCCATACAGCGCTGTAAATCTATTGCTCGTCTAGCGATCATATTCATAGAAGCTAATAGTGAGTTTGGTGGAGGTTGCAAATAAGTCGCTTCCACTATGTCAGCCGGTAGCAGTGGATGGGTACCAGTCACAGCATAGTAAGGAGAGCAGCCATCCTTTTTTGTACAGTTACCTGTTCTGACTAAAAGACAGAGTAAGTCGCTTCGCTCCAGTGATTCTCGTTGCCATTGACCGCCTTGAATAATGCCTGTCAAACATCAAAATGTGGCCTTTCTACAATACCGTTGGCTCGTTTGTTGTACCCTGAGACTCTTATATGCTGTATATTGTATTTTTTTGCCAAATAAGCAAGCACCTTAGCTATAGGCACCCCGTTGTCTGTAACAATCTTGTGTAGGGCCCCCCATTGGCAGATAACATCTTCAAACAGCCATTTAGCTATGGTGTCCGTGTTTTCTTTTTGTAACATGCGAAATTCTGGCCAGTGTACTAGGGAACACCTGCCTTGAATAATATACTTGTAGCACCTGGACTTGGGCATATGCATAGTGTCAACATATATTTTTCTGAACAAGGACACCAAAGTTGCTACTGTAGGCGAAATAAGAACTTGACGAGTCTGTTGGACCTGGCAAAGATGACAAGTGCATATATACCATGCAATGTCAGCGCTAACTTGAGGCTACCAGAAGTGCTCTAGTAGGTTAGACCGTGTTGCATAGAGTCCTCAGTGTCCCAAATTGTCATGCATTGCTTGGAGAATTTGGATACGGCTATCCTGCTTGATCACTAACTTGTGCGTGCCATCTCTATTTTGCTGCCAGAGTCAGTCTTTGGTTAAGAAAAAGGTTGTCGCATATTGAATAAATGTGGCGTATTCCGCATCAGTAAGGTTTTGAAGTCATCACAAATCCTTTAGCCATTTCCTAACTTGGTCTACTCGCTGATCTTCTGCCTTCGCTTTAGCGCTTTGTGGTACTGCCAAATATAATAGCTTTTGGCTGTCTTCTTGCAAGGGTCTGGGTTCCTTGACTATCTTTAGATCATTAAATGGCTTAGTAATGTTATAGATACTGGCCATGTAAAAAGTTGATGGCACCTCATATGGTTTAGGTTGATATGGCACCAAAGGGTGTAACCAGGTGGAGACTTGTTGATCTTTGCAAAGCAAGGGTATAGGTAGCTGAATGATATGGATAAACCCATGTAGTCGATCGATCCAGTTGTCAAATGCTTCATTGTTGCTTTTGTCTAGCGCCTTATCCTCTGGCTGTCGTGGGTGTCGAGATAAGCCATCTGGCCCGTAGAATGCACTTTTCACATGAACTAACTCAAAGTGGAACATCAGTATTGCTACAACCCAGTGGTTCATGCTAGCCAAGGGTTGGATGTCTGGATTCTGCAACATTCCTTTAATGTAACGAGTGTCGACCTCAACAATCAGATTCTGGACCCCTATAAGGTATATGCGTAACACTTGAAACATCTGAAACAAGCCATATAATTCTAGCTTGGGTTGGCTGTAGCATGATTCTCTGTTGTTAAGGGTAATCAACCCAAAGCAGTTGTAGCGCCTAATCTTGTGATTTGCGCTGTTGCACTGATACAGGAAAAAGCCAACTGCAATATATGAAGTGTCAATGGCAAGTATGACAGGATTAGTGGTAGTATAGTTAATGGGCACCAAAGGCTTCGCTTCCTGTAGTGCCTTGACTAAATCCTTTTGGGCATCAATTTGATCAGGTCCAAACTTGAAGGGTACCCCTGAGTGGGTTAAGCAATTGAAAGCATGTGCTCAATGCGCAAAATGATGAATGAACATGCAAAGGACACCTACTGTGCCTAGAAACACATGAACTTCCAAAAGGTTATGGCAGACTCCCCACTTCTCAAGCAGCGCTAATCGGCTTTCTTCAGAGATTGTGCCATTGGGCATGCAAACGTGGCCTAAAATTTTAAATTGCGGCACATAAAGAACCAACTTGTGGCCTGAAAACGTCCTGCCGCAATATTTCATGTGCTGTAAAACTCAGTTGACCAATTGAAAGAAGTTCCATAGCGCCATATGAATTTTGGGGTTTTCTGGATGGACTTCAGGTTCACTATTTATTAGGTGCCAATCTTTTGGTCCCTTAACACCTATGTTGTCAATAAAACTGAGCATGTGGTGAGGTATCTCTGGCTGTAAAATAAATGTAATGTCATCATGGAATATAGGCACCAAGTTGGTCCATCCCATGAGGAGCGTTACTAGCCGTAGCGTCCCAAATGGTGTTTGGAACGTCATTAAGTCTCTGGAGGATGGATGAATTAAGCGCTCATTGTAGCCCATGTATAAATCCAGGGTAGCGCCACAGATGCAGCCTGCGAAGGACTCAGCGACATAATCAGGGAAAGGTGGTACCCCTGAATGACAAATTGTAACTTTGTTTAATGGCTCTAAACTGTGAACTATACGCAGCTTCCCATTTTTCTTGAGGATGCAAAACCATCATGAGCGGTAGGCCAAATTAGAAAGCTCATATACGCCTGCCACTATCTTAGAACAAATAATCTAGTATACTTTAGCTTCTATTCTGGGTAGAATTGGTCAGTTATGCTTAGTCCATGGCATGTGGGGGATAGTTGGTATAACTACTGGTGGAAAGAAGTCAGTTCTAAGTTTACAGCGCTCTGAGTCTTCTCAAGCAAATGCTTCGTTTTGCTTCTGCATAATGTCAACTAGTATATCCAGTTCCACTTTTGATAAAAAGCCTGTATCATGGGCACTTAGGAATAGCACCTTTTGTTCTGCAATAAACTGTCCTGTGGGTTCAAAGGGCGGTGGATTCGGGTCGAGTTTGGGAAGTATCACTAATGGGTTGCCAATTATCTTTCTTTCAATCCAAAATTCTTCGGGCATGGTACTTGCTACCAGTTTTGTCTTAAGTGCTATGGGCTTGTACTTTTTTTTGACCTGAACCCCTTTGCGCTTAAGGGTACTGTTGTTAGCAAACACATTATATGTAGAATTTTGGTTTCTGGTGAAACCGGATATCAAAGGTTCTTTAACGTCAGGAGTAGAAACGAAGTAAGTGTCTGTAGAAAGGTTTTAAGCAATATCTGAAGCTGTGAGGTATAGGTATGATAAAGTTTTGCTCGTAAGCAACAAAGAAGAGTCCAAAATTTTGGGGGCTAAAGGGGTATGTGATATATGAGTTACTCGCCTGGTTCAATGATTATAGTCCAAAATAAGCGCTTCATCTCCATGATCCTCATCACTCATCTCCTCAATGGCGCTGGAAAACACTTGCAGGGGTCATTGCTAATGTAAGGTTGTTTTCTTGGTCCAGGCTTTTGGAATTTCCCCCATGGAAATGTTGGGACTGTTCTTCTGACTCCTGAATTAGGGTCACTAATAGTTAGCATCGTTTCGTCTTTGGACATTGTCTTGACTATTGATCAAGCTAGCACGTCAAAGGGCCTTCCTAATAGTAAGTCATATGCGGGCGACCTAAGAATGTGTATTTGCAGATAGAACATAAGGTTGCCAATAGCACATAGAACATTTCAGGCCATTCCCAAAGATTGATCAATAGTGCCATTAGCACTTTGCATATTAAGAATAATTGTTGGGTCGTAAATGATGCCAAGTTTGTTAGCGACGTCAGCAGCCATAGAAATGATCTGAGATTCACTATCCACAATAGACTCAATTTCACTTTTTCCATCCACAGTCAGCATGATCAAACAAATAGCGTGAGAGTCCTGAGCTACAGTCAGGATAGCGGGATTGTCGCTAGATCTTAGCGACTTAAGGTAGGTTTCAACTGGGTCAATGGACGTAGCTTCCTTAGGTGGTGCGGCCTCTTCTTTGGTCTCTGGGGCTACAGTTTCCATGATGTACGCAAATCTGAGTAGCGCATCATTGCATTTGTCCAGTGTTGTTACATTGTTAGCTGCGTTTCATCGAGGGGTAACCATGGTATGCATCTGATTCCTGATGTCTGGTGCCACACTGCACAATTCTCCTACCAATAGCGTAACCTGACTCTGCATAATGTGATCAAAAACTACCTTTGACTTTTCTAAGTCGTATATAGGTGCTATTAGTCGATAGCCACCTATTGGTTTGTCTGGTGCCCCAAAGTTGCGATTAAGAGGTGGGGCATAGTTGCCCCCCAAGGCCAGCGTAAGGGTATAGCGGTAGTTCCACAATGGCAGGTGCCTTGGTCGCTTCTGAAATGTCTTCATTAGCGCTAGAGGTCAATGCTTTGGTTGGGGCAGAATCTGTTGTGGCACCTGAGGGTCTATAGTCCTTCAAAGGCTGCTTGCCCTTTCTGATCTCTACCCCATTGAAGACCTGATTCTTTAGCGACTTCAATTCCTTTTCTAGCATCTCAATTCTTTCTTCACATGACAATGTAGGTTGGTTGCTGACAGTATTAAGCTGGAGCACCTCATGAATTAGCGCTTGTTGTGGAGTTGTTTCTGCTTCTGTTGTTGCCACACTGTTTAGGTTACCGGTTGCTAGGTTCTCCTGGTTTTGTTGATGCCACTTGTCAATGCACCCATGGAACATCTTATGCTTGGGATAAAGTGGAATGTTAGCGCCCGAAGATAAGACTAGTTTACCATCCATCCCATGATGGGCTTTCCCTTGTCGCAGATACTGTTCAAGGATAGCACATTGACCTCTGGTCATGGTATGTCCTGCCTCGCCACAGAAATGGCAGAGTCCTGTCTGTACGTTATTCCTAGGTGCCGAGAGACTAGTCAAAATCAAGGTTTCAAGTTTATTCATGACACTAGCGACAGCGTTGTTAACGGCATTTTCTAAATCCTCTTTCTTGACAAACCTGTGGTGGTCATTGACAGCGCTAGGAGCTGGCGACTCCAGTTTGGGTGCCATTCCTCCATGGTCCAAGCCAGGTTGCTGCAAAGATATACCTGTGTCCATGCCCTTTAATACTCACTTTCCTGCCTCAAAGACTTTTTCTATGTTGTATGGTTCCTTGAAGTGATGGTCGTGCATAATAATCTCCAAGCGCTGTGCAATCTTAGTCCATAGCAAGGTTGGGAACCCCTGTTGAAACAAACGGCACTCCTCGTTCCTGTATAACTTTCCATTCTGGACAAGCCATCTTGCTATCTGCTGAAAATTGCAATAATAAGTTGATAATGTGCCAAGCATATAGATTCCCGCCACAAAGGTGTCTTGTACTAACTTCTGGATTTCCATTACCGTATAATGCATAGCTTCTTCAGCACCAGGATATAAATGAATAATAGCCTTCTTCCATTCATTATAGGTGAAAGGCCTTGGCACTGCATCGCTTGTAAGTCCTTGGAACTCCTTTAAACCTGTTCATGATTTGGCCATATTATATGAGACATATTTGGCAGCGTATTCTTTCATCTGTGTATCATCTGTCATGTGGCAGTTGCGTAGCAAATACTCCAACTCCTTGAAATACTGCGTTAGTTCATGGGGCTTTGTTTCGTTCCACTTTGGTGATAAGAAGTGATTTTGGGGTGGCATGTGCTGGTTATTTGGTTGCTCCATACTGGCAGGTGTATGTGTCAAAGTAGAAAGTGTGGTAGTGCTTGTGTTACTTAATGTCAATGTAGTAGGTATGGGCTTGGTTAGCTCTGAGTCACTAGATTCTGGCAATAATAACCTAGATAGCTCTTCTAGAGGAGTAAGCGGTGTATGGTTTTCGCCTGCTAAATACTCAAAAGGTCAGGAAAAAGGGAAAAAGCTTTCAGCTAGGCTGTTTGGGACGGCCTCAAGTTCTTGGTCTAAAGTCTGTCTTGGTAGCGCACCTGGTAAGTGTGGTGATTCAGTGGTTCTTGGTTCAAAAGCTCTCTCCAACAGGAGGCGGCGCTGTCGCTGGGCTCAAGTTTCCAGCAGAATTCTGTCTCAATAAAACCACTCACGGTGGGCTCCAAAATGATGATGCCAACTGTAGTTGGATGCGCTGGACGTATATGCAGTACAATGCCGTCTTCAGTGCTTGGCATGCATAGTTATGAGGAGTCCCGACAGAGTCCTGGTGTGCTCAAGCAGAGGTGATAGAATGATGCGCTAGATGATAGTGCCTCAAGTGCTACCTAGCAAACGGTAAGTGTTGTAGTTTACACAAAGATATAGAAGAAAAGGCAAGTAGCACAGCATAATGTTCCTGTAGGTGGCACCGTAAACAATGAAGATAAGATAAACAAGGCTAGTGCCCAACTTAGTGACAAAGTCCGAGCAAGCTAGCACAATTTGAACACTAAGTGTAACTTGGGTGCTCAAGAGGTTACGATTTGTTGTTATATACATCCAGAATAGCTATCTTTTATACTATGTGCTACTGTATTTTTAAAATAAGTCCATTCATGGCGCTACCAATTAGCGCCTCTCCTTGTGGTTGTAGGTAACAGCGACCTGTCAATGGCAATCAGCACACATAGGGCAATGGTGATCAACAGTGTTATAGCCCATTGGCCATGGCAACTCTAAACTGACTTAAACTTTGTATGAGTCTGCTCACTTTTTAGTGTAATTCTGATTAGCCAGGCCTTGGTGGAGTATGGTCAGAAAATCTTTGACAGATGCCATGAGTTCTGCTGCCAGTGCTAAACCTGGTATTAATTCTTGATGGATAAAATGTCGGGCTAGAGTATATCCTGTTCTGTCGCTGCTGATTCTTTAGACTTCTGATTGAAGTGCCTCATCCAATGGCAGCGCCTAATGCTAACCTCTTTATGGAACTGATCAGGGTTTGGTCAAAGTCATGTCTCTGCCATTGTGCTAGTGCCCTGAGTCCTTGGTCCACTAATCCTCCAAGGTCAATAAGTGATATATGCTGACGGCTTAGTAGTAGTGGTTTAGACTGATAACTAGTGCCTATAATTGAGCGCTAAGGTCCGTGGTTCTGTGTGTCCAAGAGGATCACTAGGGTCTTGAGTATGGCCTGTGTCCGTAGGCCTGTAGTGTGCTCCTTGATGCGCTCAGTCCAAGTAGAAGCCTATCAATATGTCGCTGCTTGCGAGTCCAGGAGCAATCTGGAGATGAGTAGATAAATGCTGTTAAAAGTTCCCCATGTACATGGAAATTGCGCTGAGTCAATTGCACTATTGATAGATTGCATGCTGATGTTTGTGTTTGATGTGTAGAGGTAGGATAGGTTTTGTATAAGCCTGTATTTCCCTGGCTTATTGAGCTTAGGGATGATGCTGAGCGGTGACGTCTGAAAGTTCCCAATGATGTTTTCAACCTGCTGGCAAGTAAAGGGCTCCAGATAATGTCCTTTGAGCAGCTCTGCCTCAATGATTGCATCAAACTAAATTGATAAGTCATTGACTGAGTCTCTGTTTAGTGGGGTGAAAGTTTGTGCAACTGGTGGTATTCCAGCGTCAAACCCAAATTTGATGTCATATGTGAGAGATGGGAAAAATTTGGAGAGCCCAGCTTTGGCAATTTCCGAGTTCCATGCTTGGTGTTTGTAAGAAGTGGCAAACTTAAAGCTGTTGTGTGAGAGGGCACCTTTGAGCATCATGATCCTTTTTTCCGCATCCAGAGCACTTGTATTTGTGCTCATGCAACAAAATTTAACACTCTCATGGTTTCTGCCAATTGGTGCAGAGTTCCTGGCCTTTGAGGCTGATGAGTCTTCCTCCTTTGTTTCAGGATATGTAAGCCTTTTGGCTGTTCCATAAGTCTCAAGCGGAACAGTGCCAGATATCATGTGTGTGATGACCAAGGCATACCATGCAGGCCGCATTGGTCATGGTGGCCATGCCTGAGGTTGAACCTGCATGTTGGGGAAAAAATGTCTCTCTGGATCTCTCCTTTTTGTGCTTTGCATTATGCTTATATTGGGATGCTTTATTGTGTGCGGAAAATGGGAATCTTTTGCGCTTTCCTTGGTTAGTGCTGTTTCACTTGCTGCATCATTTTTCAGCATGGTCAGCTCTGGAGATGTGTGCGCACAATGCATAAGATTACCAACTCAATGTGGTTTTGAAGATTTGCATTCATCATGCGAGTTAGCAGCCAATACATCATGGCACAATGTCAACATGGTGCACAAAGGTAATAAGCATAGAGTTTCGAGCCAATTAATGCAAATCAGGCAGACCATGTGTACCATGGCAGTAAAGCAATATGTATATGCACAATTATAGCATTGTTTGCATGAGCCACAGATAATGCAGAGTAAAGCATTAATAAAGCATGAGAAACAAACACCTGTATGCATGCAGAGTGTCCATCAAGTTCCATAATTTAATGCAGATAAAGCAGTTAAAGCGTGATGTCCAAAGACAATAAAGCTGGCGCAAGTACACCATACACATGATTGATGGGCAGAGCCCAGAAATTGATAACACAAGTGTAAGGACATCACCGGGACAACAGGGGAGGAGACATAAGATACCTGAAAGAAAACCAGTTCATGGCAGAATAGGTAAGTGAAGAAAGCCCAGACTTGGTCAGAAGAGGTATGTCAGGACTGATTAACTGCTCACCTGATATCACTGCATTTCTCTTGGCATTATACACTTGGTCTTTCAGAGTCCTTAAGACTCTGTCATTGATTAATCCGATATCAAAGATTCCCGCTTTGGAAGGATTCTTGATCTGATGGTGCCATTCTTTCCTGACACGTGCTTAGTACAGGAAAAGTATCTTCAGCCTGTCTGGTCCTTTGTTTTGCAGCCAGTGGTTGGTTAAGCAGATAAAGAAGGTGTGCACTGCATCTATCATGTTATTTGGCCATTCCTTCTGTACAATGTTTTTGAGAAAGTTGATTGACGCTATGCACAGTTGATCCCACCCAAGGTCCTTGTCTTGGGTTGCCTTTCCTTTGGACCTCTTAAAGTTTATGATAGGCTTTAGAGCCAGAACATCTTCTTCCTTAGCTAAGGTGAATATGTCGCTTGCCAACATCAATTCATTTTTTGCGGCCTCGGCATGGCCTTCAAGGGTAAAGTAGCTCAATTTAATATATTTGTGCTCCCTTAACTTCTTTATAGTGAAGCGTGCAGGCGAATACTTGATTACATTGGGCACAGACATTTCTGCAACTAGATTTGGAGCTTTTTCTCCTACTTCTGGGAAGTGTGGTCTGGACAGCCTTGACTGTAGTGTTTCATCATCTGCTGCAAGTCTTGGCAGGTTACCTTTGTCAATTGGTTTCTGAGGTCTATTTTCTGCTTCTCTCCCCTCATGCTCCGCTTCTCACACTGCTTTCCTTCTTTTGCGCTCTGTATTCCACAGATTAAATAGAGTTTCTGCTGCTTGGTTGTTGGACATTCTGTCCCTGTCATGTCTGACTGCGTCTCTGGTGAACCTGTGTTCATCTGTGGTAAAGTCTGGTACTACTTCCGTGTTAAGGTTAACAGTGAGTGTAATCATGATTTTTCTTTATAGAGGACACTTAGAGACTACTAATGAATGATAAGAAAATTTTTGCCTGCAGGATGTGCAAGCACTGAAGCATGGCGAAGGATTGTGAGAGTGGTAGTCATGAAGAAAGAAAAGTTACTCATGACTTCACAGCCACCTCACTCAAAGACAACACTCTGTCTGTCCCTTTGTTCCTTGTGACTCAACAAGGCCAACTCTCTTTAGGTGACGGCTTTAAAGAATGCGGAGTCAATGGTCATTTCCTCTTGTAGGTTGGACTTCTTCACTGGCTTGTAGTTCAGTGGCATCCATAAGGTTGTTACTACTCATGATATCAGAGGCATGGTTGGTATTTAGTATTTCAAAGTGCTGCAGAAGTCCTGTGTTACATACTGCAGTAGGGCTTAATTGGTGAACAGGTCTTCCAGCTTTTACAGTTTAATGAGAATATCTAGTAGACATTGTTAATAAAAAGATTTTGAGTAGGTAACTCATAAAGAGAACTGGGTTAAGTCCTGATAATTTCTGCTACTTTAGTAGTCAGTTTATAGTATGCGAACAACATCTGTGGTCTCACCATTGATCACATGCGTTTGACTGAGATGCCCTACCTTTTTTGATGTAAAGGATCATTTTTTTCATCTCTTTTTTTCATTTTTTTTTTCACATGGTTTTTTAGTGTTGTTTCCTATCATGCTTTATTTTACTTTTGGGGACATTTAAAGAAGTTCTGATAGGACTGTACAATTGTTTTGTCAATGCTGCTACGATGCAGGAAGCTCGTGATGCCTTTAGAAAGGCAGTGTATGACGCTAAGACTGGCATCTAGACCTTTTATGATGACCTGGTGGGTCATGCACAGAATATGGCCGTCTATCCAGACAAATACACTATACGCAAGACATTCCTGGACGGAATACCTGCAGACATGAGGAGAGCGTTGATACGCGATGCCAATTTGTCTCTGGAGGTCAATACTGTGACCAAATTCTTGGCGTATGCCATCCATTATGAGCAGTCGACACGGACGGCGAACCATTATGAGCAGCGGAGTTCCTGCTGAGGAACTGTGAACTGTCAGGCAGTGAAGGTGGGAACCTTCCTGGCCAAACAGACAGAGATGGAGAACAATCGCAATCCGCAATTTGTTGTTTGCAAGACAATTCTTGGAGGCCAACAGCCTCAATCAAAGCCTGCTGGACAATTGCCAGCGAAGGATAGCCAACCCTTTTCGGGTCAGAATCAAGTAGCACCAAGAGGAGTGGTGGCGCCTGCAGCGCGTATGATGGGCAAACCTGCTGGGGTCTCAGGAGCGGCCCAGAGAAGGCCTGCAGGGGATCCCTCAGTGTGCTACAATTGTGGCAGGAGCGGACATTTCGCTAAGAAATGCCCTGCCCCTCCTAAGGCATACATCTGAGCGGCCCATACGGCTGCAGCACTGAGTGATGTCATCAGTAACGACGAAAACAATGAGGTCGTCGACGACACGGAGGAGGAGCCGCAAGTAGAGGCTGACGGGTCGGAAGTGGATGACGCTGAGAGTGTCCAGATTGATGGCGACAAATACGTCGCAGTGGACATGTATGACAGTGACTATTATGCTCGTGAAGACAAGGAAGAACACCTGTTTGCACTGACTGAGTGCCGTGGAGATCAGCACGTCCAAATGAGATGCATAACCCTGCAGAAGGCAACTAATAAGTTGCACAGGCCACGCTATACTTCCGAGAAGAAGGAGTGCCTGGTCATGTATGTGGATGTCAATGGACATCTGGCATGGACGTTGTGAGACTCCGGGAGTACCACTATGGGCATTATGCCCCAGTTTGCTCACGTCAACGCGATTTGCATTCATGAACTGGAGGAGCTGCTGATGCTCCAGCTGGGGACTGTAGGGAGTCGTGCCATGGTGCAGTTTGGTGCAGAAGTGAGAGTAAAAATGTCAGGAACGTCGACGAAAGAGTATGTGGATATAGCAAATTTTGATCACTACGACATGATTATCAGTACGCCGTTCATGCATAAGAACAAGGTGTCGCTGGATTTTGTGAACGACGTGGTCGTTGTGAATGGTACGCCCTTGAAGGCGGAGAAAGTGGTGTTGAACGATACAGATGGTCGTTTGAGGCGCTATCACACAACTGAAAAGCGGCGTAATGAACGCAACTGACTAGATGGTCACAGGAGAGCGACTGTACAGGAGGTGGAGGATGAACAGGCCCCACTGAAAAGCCTGCCAGCAGACTCGCCGGCTATACTGATGTCTGAGGAAGAGTTTCAAGGAACTCTGGAGAAGGGGAAGCACCCAGATGTGATTGAGTGTACCAATAGAAAGCCTAAACAGGCTCTACAGTGCAAGAATGAGCGTGGTAGACACGTGGTGGAGTCGCTGGAATGCCAGCCGACTAGCTCTCGAGTGAAGGTTGAGGATCTTGTCAAGGACGAGGTATACAGTACAATGGGAACTGTGGGTAGCATTAGGTCACTAATGGACTGACCAGTGCCTCGGCCAGAAGTGCAATGGACATATGACCCATGAATGCCATGGGAGTGGAATGAGTTGGTAGTGTCAATGGTGACGCAGGCTATGGGAAGGGTGCAGGCGACCCAGATGGGAGAAGTGTACCGTCACGCACGAGAAGATGAGATTTCCGAAACATCAGATATTGTATTTGATGGATTCTCGCTGAAAGTGAGAAGCGTGCAGTTGTCGGCAAATACGACAAGGAAACAACCGGTTGTAAGGTTGAATCCAGGAGATCTCGCAGAGGAGCATGTACGTGCCTTACGGGAGTGATTTGAACCAAAGGTTCAACTGCGTATAGCACACGTAGCCAAAGGAAAAGGTAAGGCTGTGAGCCTTACAGAGGAGGATATTCCTCGATTGTGCCAGCAATGGCAACTGGAGTTTGCTGATATCATCAATGGAACGAAGGAAGAGCTTCCTCCGTGGCGGGAGGTTAATCATGAGATTAACCTCATTGACAGTAACAAGCAGTACAAGTATCATTTGCCTCGCTGCCTGCAAGCACTACAGGATCAACTTCGTAAAAAAATGAATAGATACATAAACGCAAAGTGGTGGGAACCATGACCAGCGGTGCAAGCTGCACCATTACTTTGTATTCCCAAGAAGGATGGAACGTTAAAGACTGCATTGGATGCGTGACAGCGCAATGATAATACAGTCAAGGATGTGACACCTCTTCCAGATCAGGAAGTAATATGAGAAGATGTCGCGACAGCAAAGTATAGGTCAAAAATTGACCTCACAGACGCGTATGAACAGGTTCGCATACACAAAGAGGATATACCGAAGACGCTGTTCTTGTCCCTGATGGGGACATTTGTGAGTAACATCATGCAGATTGGTGATTGTAATGCACCGGCGACATTTCAGAGGTTAATGACCTCAATCTTCCGAGATGTAATCAGGAAGTTTATGCACGTCTATTTAGACAATATATTCATATTTTCTGACTCCATTGAGGAGCATGAGCAGCACCTACTAGTCGTATTTGAACGGCTATGGAAGGCCAGTCTCTATCTCAAATGGAAGAAGTGCGAGTTGTACGCAACGAGTATAGATTGTCTCAGCCACGTCATTGACGAGAAGGGCATTCATCCGGATATGGATAAGCTCGACCAAATCCAAGAATGGCATACTCCACGCACATATAATGATATCCAACAATTTGTCAGACTGGTGAACTATATTGGCAACTTCTTGCCAGACATCACTGCATATACTGGGCCACTTATGGCCATGACCCAGAATGGGTCACCATTTCATTGGAGACCACTGCATCAGCAGTGTTTTGAGATGATTAAGCGCATATTTGCTAAAATGCCAGTCATCCGGCCAATTGACCCACGCATCAACGAGCCCATCTGGCTCATTTGCGATGCGTTGAAGACTGGGGTTGGGGCCATGTTTGGCCAGGGTAAAATGTGGCAGACTTGCCGACCAGCGGGATTTATGTCCCATAAATTCACTGCTGCTCAGCAGAATTATGCTGTGCACGAGTTAGAAACACTTGCAATCCTGGAAGCCCTCCTAAAGTGGGAGGATAAACTGATGGGATATAAGATCCACATTATTACGGATCACAAAGCACTAGAGTTCTTCAAGACTCAGGTGCACCTGTCCCCGTGACAACGTCGCTGGATTGACTACATGTTGCAATACCAGTTCGACATCACCTATGTAAAAGGTGAATTAAACAAAGTCACGGATTGCCTGTCTCAATATTTCAAGAGTGATACTCAAAATGACGTCCATGACGCGCATGACTATGTCCAGGCAGACAAATGTATAGACCCAGAGGGCAAAGATTTGCCTCTGCATCAATTCCACAAAATCAGGGAACATAGGGTCAAGCTATGTGCCATGCAAGCGCAGGAAACATGTCGCAGTAAGCGACTGCACAAACAGCGAGAGACTCACGATATCAAAGCCCAGGTGCTAGTGGATCATGAGGCCCCTCAGCCAAGTGAAGAGACGAGGCAAGGGGTGCCTACGGGAGGTACTGGTATAACACTCCAGCAAGCGCTGGAGTCACAGGACCATACGCCTGCACCAGCTGACTTAGGCAATGCGCAATTTCGCATACGTATCCAGCAAGGATACAAGGATGATAATCTCTTCTTAGAGATTCTGAACAATATCCAAGCGCATCCGCGCTTCAAGATGGAGCAGCAGCTCATCTACCTTACCAGACCCACGGGGTCCAAAGTCATCTGCATTCCCTGGGAGAGGTCGTTGATTACAACTATCCTGGACCAGGCCCATAGAGTAGTGGGCCACTTCGGAACTCAGAAAACGCTGGACTATGTGCGACGCTGGTACTGGTGGCTGCAAATGGCCAAAGAGACGAGCCAATTTTGCTCAACATGTGAGCTATGTCAACAGTCGAAAGTATCGACTTTGAAGCCACCGGGAAAGCTTCATTTGCTACCCATACCGGTCAAATCCTGGGATTCGATCGGAATGGACTTTATAGGTCCGTTCCCTGAGTCAAAGGGTTTTAACTACCTCTGAGTAGTGATCTGCAGAATGACCAGTATGGTCCATCTTATTCTGGTGAGAACCACCATGACAGCGTTGGACTTGTTGTGGATCTATCTCAAGGAGATAGTGCGCCTCCATGGATTGCCAAGCTTGATCGTAAGCGATCGAGATGCTAAATTCACTTCCAAATAGTGGAAGGAGCTGCACAACCTGCTAGGAGCAAAGTTGCTCATGTTGACATTGTTTCATCCGCAAACGGATGGTTAAACTGAACGTGCGAATAGAAATATCGTGCAAATACTGCGAGCATTTGTACGTCCTGATCAGAAGGACTGGGTGGATAGATGTCCACTCGTGGAATTTGTGATCAATGCGAGTATATCGGAAACCACAGGGTACTCACCCTTTGAACTCAACAATGGCTACATGCCATCCATGATTTGTGAACTTCGTATGGACGAAGTTATTCATATGGGAGTAAAGCAGTTTGCATGCAACGCGCTAAGGAATCTGGCAGATGCCCATGATGCAATTATAGAGTCGCGTGTATGGCAGACCAAACATGCGAATAATCGCAGACGTGATGAGCCGGACATCGAGAAAGGGAGCCTAGTGTACCTTTCGACGAAGAACTTGAACCTGCCAAAAGGCAGGGCGAGTAAGTTATGTCCAAAGTGGATTGGACCATATAGGGTCCTTGAGGTGGAGTCGAGCACATCTAACTACGTGTTGGAACTACCCCACGCGCTGCAAGTGCGCAGGATAGTTCCCAAGTTTCATGTGTCGCTATTGCAACCGTATATGGTCAGTAGTGATGCGCTCTTCCCTAACCACGCAACTCCGGAGCTGTATGACTTTGGAACTGGCAATGACCAGGAGTGGTTTGTAGATGACCTCATCAGTCACCGGTGGACAAAAGGAAGCCTCGAATTCGAGGTGAGGTGGAGCTTAGGTGATACTACCTGGGAACTACTAGTGAACTGCAAAGACCTTGCAGCGATGGACAGGTATCTAGAGTTGCAAGGCATGAAACACCCTCAACAGCTAGCAAAACGCACGTAATGCGCGTGTGGTGGTGGAATGTGGACGAAGTCCACTTTGATCGCTGGTGAGAGGCCAGGTGGCATGTATTTGTGGTTGTTTACACCACTAGCGGAGTTGGGAGATTGTTTTTTTTTCTTTCTTTTCTCAGTCCCAATACACATAGTCTACGTGTCTAGTGAAAATGGCCTATTGGGGGCCGCAAAAGGGTGATCAGAGCCGGCAAGGCTCTAGTGGAGGGGGGAGACCCCCGAATATACAAAACCGTGATTACCCTGATCAGTACCAGAGACAGCCGCCATATCCAGCGGTAAGCCAGTTTCAGTCAGCAGGCGTGGCCTATCCAGGCCATGCTGAGCCAAGGGCGCTATGGGCACCCAGAGGACAGCACGTGCCATGAGCGCTACTATCAGGAACCGTCGGCATGTCCAGCTGCATCGCATCCAACATATGCGGGTGTGGTGACGGGGCCGCCGTCAGTACCATGGGCACATCAGCCCATGGAAGAGTCATATGGGGAGCCTGCGCCACAAGTGCAGAGTTTAGCAGTGTCAGACGTGCTATTGGGCAGACTGGAAGCAGCAGGACAGCCAGTCCCTGCAACTGCGTCATTCCTGCAGGACAGTTTGGCTGTGATGGTAATGGAGGGATTACTCGACCAGATCGAGCTGATGAAGAGGCAGCGCGTTGCAGCGCTGGAACAGATCAAACGTGCGTCTAAGCGCAAAATCGCCACGGGTGAGGAACCGACTGCTGAGGTCAAGAGGGCTAAATATCAGCCCAGTCAACCAGTCGACCCTCCACAGGCAAGGATGCTGTCAGAAGTGCAATTTGCGCACCATGAGCAGCCTGCTCAGCCCGTGGCTTCGTCATCACGGTTGCCCGAGTCAGGCCCTCAGGCCTCCTCAGAGTCGCTGACTGCAGTCAGTGAACCCTTGGCAGGTCTGTTCCTGGGCCAGCGGGAAACCGCATCATCCCGGGCCCCACCTAGGGGGCCCAAAACCGTTGCTGTGGTGCCAAGAGCGCCCGTTACCGTCACTCCTCACGCTGAGCCTAGAGGGAGAACTCTGGCGCAAAATGCGCCTGCCCCTCCGGTAGCTCAGCCACAACTAGAATCATCCGCCCCGACCAAGTTGGGGCCGTCTCGTCAGTGCCGCGGCCGCAAGCCGCCTCTCGATGCCTCTAAATTGGAGGTGATAATATTTCCTGCTGGCATTCCCGCATGGGCGGGAGAAGTCCAGATGCTGTTTATGCTGCCAGTGTTTGTACCAGCTCCACCAGAACACTACCCCGTGGTCGTATTGACCCCAGACCCCTGTACGCCGGAGCAGTATGATGGTCTGGTGGCGATCTTGAGAGGGAAGACCAGGCCTGAAAAAGGCAAAAAACCAGTAAGTACCATCCCTGTCCGACGAGAGCGACTATGGAGAGTCAAGTTTGGAGCAGGAGGAGGACAGGGAGGAGGGGGAATTGGCCGCGGACCGATTCCAACGAGTATTGCGCAATAAGCGCATTGCAAAGAAGAAGGTGATTTGTGCCAAGGAGCTAAAGGCCCAGAAGTATAGGGCTGAGGATGAATTCTCGGGGAGGATCCCCGATGGCTTGGGGGTGAAGGTGTGGGGTCTGCTTGATATCAAGCGAATGAACTCGTGCTTTAGAGGAGCACTTAGCCATTGCACCTATTATTTGTATGCCACGAATGCGGTGTTGATGGGAGCTGACGCCAATAGAGCGGCATCATATGAGTATTCCTCTGGCCATCCTGCCCACATCCTGGGTATAATTGTGTATAAGCACGCCCCACGTGGTCTTCCCCACACTCCGCTAGAGCTGGACTGGCTCTATAAGTATTACGCAAATGTGCACATCCCACGTCGCAACAGAATCGTTGTGTACATGTTGATCACAGAGCTCCAGATGTTCATGCAGCGGACAGTTGAGGCTCTGCATGATCGAACTATGCAGCTCCTGATGAAGGAGCCTAAGTACCAGGAACTTGTCAACCCAATGCAGGGCCCTGACGACCTCGCTCTTGTCAAGCGACAACACATTCTGGGGCGCTTCTTGCACACAAAAGACGATGGCATCATGGCGTTGCGCGTAATGCGTGCTCAGGATCCAGCCACACCGTTCAACCTTGACCAACTGGCACAGTACGTGCTGGTCTTTGGCCGACCCAGGTTGGAAAATACCTATCAAGGTATTGCCATGGATCATGCCTATCGCATGCACTGGCGGACCCTCTTTGGGTTCGCCTTATGTCGAGCTCTGTGCGCTAACAGCGCAGCCAAGCCGGTGATCATGCGGTGCATGACCCTCGTCGTGGCCCATCCAGGGCTTTATCGAGAGGCGATTGCCTCATATGATGCCATGTTCCCCGAGCAGCCATTTGAGCCCCAACATGGGCCGCAGCTCAAAATTCACCAAGTTCACGTGCCTGACGACCATGCACGGAACTTCTCTGATGACGACGTGTTATGCGTCCTTCTACACAACCAGATACCGCTGGAATGGGTGGACCACATGTACACGTACGGTGTAGTCTTCCTGGAACAGCAGTTCCATTCCCCCACGATGTCAATGGACATCTTCAAACAGGTCGATGATGAGCGCATGGAGCACCTTTCCAAGTATGGCACCCCTGCCGCAATCCTGCAATGGGATGGATGGCGGGAGATGACTGAGACCCATGTATACTTTATTGTGTATGTACTTCCGAGTATTTCACTTGAACCATTTCAGCTGATACGCACTCTAGAGTCGCGTGTAGATACAGCGGACCCAGAGGAGGGGTCACTCTTTTTTGTTTTTTCTTACTTGTTTATACATAAACATTTTTTATCTACTGCTGGCGCAACCTGCGCCCTTGTCTGATAAGGACTGCTTTCTATTGTGTCCAGATGACACATCTATACTGTGCATGAGTGCTAACACCTTGCAGCCATGCCATATGCGTGTATTCATCTATTGTTTGCACTACTGTGCATCCTTCATCTTGCTTTACCTCCCTTTTTAAAGACCGAGTATTCGGTCTCATTGGGGGGTATGTAATGGAGTCATCTGTGTTCTAAGCGTCAACAACGCTATAATCGTTTAATAGAGTATTACGTAAGATAACATCTTGTTTTCACTCTAAGTACTAGTCAATCCGATACTGCGGTCTGATTTAGCACTTGTGTGATACACACAAGATAGTTCTAACCCATAACTCCGGTTACAGATTTCAAGCAAATGCAATGACATGGATTTATGGTGCCAGGCGCAGGTGAATGTAACAATAAGGGTGTCAAAGAAGATTGATGGGGGGTGCAGACAATCAAGCAGATGGAGAGTCTTTGCCCATTGGTTTATTATCTTCATTGTCTCCCTCTGCGTCAAGGTCCAAGGAGGAAGGGCTCTTACCTTTCCAGGAGTGGCAGCTTTTCTGGGGTTGAGATGATGAGCTACCAATAGTGAAGCCCTGGGGATGTGCTTCCTCAAAGTGCCTCTTCTTGTTGGCCTTTTCTTCATGGCAAGATTTGACACAGGCCTGGTTTTAGATGGCCTTGCAGTCAGGCTGGAGAAGGGCATCCTTAGTCATATCTCAGCAGGAAGTGTCAATATCACTGTTGGACTTAATGAGGCCAAAGACGTGGAACTTGTTGTAGCAAAAATCACAATAAGGGAATGTCAACAGACTGGATGGGATGGCAAAGTTGTCAATATTGTAGGAGGAAGTGGTCTCATCCCATGTAGTGAACTTGCACAGGTTGTTATCTTTGAAGATGTTATAGGCAGCTGCAAACTCAGTGTAATCTGTTGGTACATAAGTGTTGACAGTGACATTGCAACGGTGGACCTCATTGTCATAGCAAATGAATTTTTGTAGCTGTAGGGAATGTACCACAAGGTTGGGGTCAACAGATACAAGCTGGATCAGGCCGTCAGGGCATGCAGCAAGGAGGGGGTGAGGCTTATAATGATCTTTAGGATGGATGAACATTGATGGAATGGGCTTTGGCGATGGAATGTCAGAATGAGGGAAGGAGCTGGAGGTACTGGGTGGTTTATATAGTGAAAATTTCAGGACCCCAAGAAATACCTGGAAATTATCTGAGGGGAGTTTCTAGTCCCAGTAGTGAGTTCGGAAATGTTATTAATTTTTTGTGTCTTAAAGTAGGGTTGCAATAAGTTGAGATCCCTGACCTGATCATAGGCAAGCCAGGTTTTGTTTTCAGGATGCCACAGTACTTTAAAAATTGAATCGGTCCCTGATCCAGCATGCTGAATAATCTTATCAGCAGCCCACTTGTTCTCATGTTCAGGCTTGGTTTCTGCTACAACCTGAAAATATAAATGACCTGGAAATCATTGGTCATCATTAGGGTGGTGTATGCGCAGGAGAGAGGTGTGGTATACATCATGTATCCTGCATCACAGCATGTGGGTAGAGAATTGCACTTTGAATGAAAAGTTTCCATAATCTTTTAGAAGTAAATATGAACCCACATATTTGGGTATCATCTTATATGGCATGCTCTTTAGGAAGGTCATGTTTTTAGTTGATACATATGCAAAGTCTCCTTGTTCAAAAGAGACTGGTTGATGCTTGCAGTTTGCAGTCCTTATTTGTTTTATCCTAGCCATTAGAATAGCATTATGCACAGCCATAGTGGCCATCTTCATATGCTGTGCAAACACACAAACTCCAGGAAACTCGTTTTTTATTGTATTTTTCCAAACCATTGTCTGGGGCATCCTTCTGTTATTTAAGAAGAACGGTGCATATCTAGTACTATCAGACCTTGCTGAATTGATTGCAAATTCTATCGTGGGCAGTTTGGATACCCAATCCTTGTGACTCAAACTGATGCATATCCTAATTATCTAGATGATAGTTCAATTTGCACGCTCCGTAGCCTCATCTATCTCAGGATAATAGGCTGTGGACATTTTCAGCTGAGTTCCTATCAGTGAGTTCAGGTGAGTCCAAAAAATGCTAGTAAACCAGAAGTCTTTGATCACTAATGATGGCTTTGGGTAGCCCATAGTGTTATATACCTCTATAAACACCAATTCAGTGATATTCCATGCTGTGTATTTAGTTTTGCTTGATACTAAGTGAACCATACTTGTGAGTAGGTCAATTATTACAGTTATCTGATCAAAAGTTGCATTTCTATTCCTAGATTCTGGAAATGGACCAACAAAGTCAATACCAATTACTTCTCAGGGTGGGTAGGAATGGGTAATGGATTTAGCAATCTATAGGGTTGTTGATTAGATGGCTTGTTTTGGCAACAGGTCATGCATAATTTGCAGAAAGCATATATGTCATTGCTCATTCCTTTCCACCATATGTGGTTGCTGTTGACCTAAAAGGTCTCTTTCCGTGCTTCCGATCAATTACATGAATCAAGCCACATCATCCGTCAATGATTGACTTACAGCCTCAGTCATTTACTTCTATCTAGACTCAACACTGAGGCTGTAAGTATATTCTTTACTGTTCTTTTCTCTTCTAACGGACTTGTATTATTATATATAGCACTGTTATTGTGCATACATAGGTAATAATTAGTCATTTACTTCTATCTAGACTCGACACTGAAGCTCACTGTTATTGTGCATACATAGTGTGCATACATAGACATCGGTTCTGGGCTTACAGTTGCATAGATATGTTAATGTTTTCATAGACCTAAGTGTGCCAGCGTTGAATGCACTTCAGATATCACAACTTCTTGGAGGTTGCACCCTGAGACAATGATTGAGGGTATGCAAAGGACACAATTTTTGTTTGTTTGTAAATATAGGAAGTTGTCTTTGGTAAGCTTAAAATTTTTATACTCCTTCAGGTTATTCACTATGCACCCAAAGGCCACTTCCTCACTATACTTGTTTTGGACACTTGCCAGTAAGTTGATTGGTTTATATCCTCCATCTAACATCTTATCTAGTGATACTGGTTTCAAATTTTCAACATTTTCAAAAATTAGTCTAGATCACATGTTTAAATCTTTGTTTCTTGTGTTTTCTAAGTCAAATTCAGGAGATTCAGATAGCTCATTTGTGTCATTGGGTTTGCCTGTGGTGGTCCTGCAGGCAGAAATGCGGATAGTAAGTTTTTCCCTGATTTTCTCACCCTCCTTTCACTGCTGAGGGCCTCTCAGCACAAAATTCCAGGACATTCAAGATGCAAACTCCCTCAACATCTCTGGCTGTCCTGTTTCTGCTGGGGCAGTTTTCTTTCACCTATGCCATCACCATTTATGGTTTTGCATTACTGATAATATCACTTCCATAGAGCGATCAATTCCTCAATCATCTACAATCAGGCCCAGTGCTGTTGTTGCTGCCTGTCTCTGAGTATGATCAGGCACATTGGGCTCCCCCAATAGAGGCTCTTCTGTGGCTGAGTCTACTGTATTGCTACAAGTCATGAGACCTGTGCTCTTGCCCTTCTGTCCAATGAGCACAGGCATGGAGATCAAATAGTCATTTAGCAAGTCGTTATTAATAATGTTGTGGTAAGTGTATTCACTCCATGTCCGCACTGTGCCTGCCTCATCTTATGAGTAGATGCGTGACAATGCATCAGATAGTATATTTTCTGATCCAGGTATGTAGAAAACCTCAAAGTCAAATTCTGAAATTTTTTCTAATCAACATGCCTGTCAGCCAGATATGTTCTTTTGTTCTAGCAGGGTCAGCAATCCCTTGTGGTCAGTGTACTACCAGAACTGGGTTCTCTGGAGTATATCACAATGCCTTAGCATTGTCTTAACTTTAGCAAGCATTTCAATCTCATGAACAGAGTAATTTTGCTGGGCAGAATTCAGTTTTGCAGAGTAGAAAGCAGCCACTTTGGCTGTATGCCAGTCCTCTCCCTGACTAATGACTCCAGCTACACCTGTGACACAGCCATCCATCATCATGTTAATGGGTGGCGCTGTTTTACTGTAGTCAAGTGGTTGGCAGTAGTGTGAGCAACATTTCAATGCCAAGTGTTTAATGTCTTCAAAGGCATGCTGGTGGGTATATTCTCATCTGAATGGCACAGTGTCTCCAGTCAGCTGATGGAGGGTTCCCATTGGTATCTTTATCCTATCAATGTTGTCAGCAAGATATCCTGCTGTACCCAAAAACTCTCTCAACAGATCTTTATTTATCAGAGTCTTCCATTTTATCAAGGCATTGACTTTGTCAGGGTCCATTCAGATTCTGGCATCATTCACTATGCAGCCCAGGACTTTCAATTCTAGCAATAGAAACTGCAATTTGTCCTTTTCTAAATACAGTTTTTCTCGCTTCAGTATGTTGATAACCAACTTGACATGCTATACGTGCTTTTCTAAAGTATCTGAGTATATCATTATATCATTCAGGTAGACGTCTAAAAAATCTGCCCATATATGGAGAAAATATGTGATTCATCAAAGCTTGGTATGTAGCCAGTGCATTACAATCTCCTTGCTGGATTACATTGCTAACCATATTTCCATCAGGAGTAGTTACTGCTGTCCTCTTGACATGTTCCAGCACTATGCATATCTGCTCATACACATCTTTCTCATCCAGGATTGAACGATATTTTCCCTTGGCTATCTGTCAGAGAATGCCATTGATGTCCGGTAGTGGTAAGAATTGTTTTACTATATTGGCATTGCGTGCTCAGAGATTGAATACTGTACGAGTCATGGTGCTTCCCCTGGCTTGCCAGGTTTGGATATCAACATTATTAGTACCATGTTCCTGTTGCTGGTGATCTTCCAGCAGCCACTCTTGATATAAGTGTTGTGCTTCTCTGTCTATTGTGCCCACATGGCTTCTGGGCATCTTGACAGTCTCTAGGAATATATTCTGTGTAGGTCAACCAAGTTGATTTCATAGTTAATAATGTGTAATGGAGGTAATGGAGTGTCACTCGCCGGCTTGCAAATGGGCACTGCATATTGTTTTAATTCTTCAGCAACTCAATTTAAGCTTCTCTGATAAAGCTTTATCAATTGGGAAGCAAGTTGCAACACGCCTCCCCCTACTAAAAGCAATGCCCAGGAGGGGTTTATACTGAAAGGAATGCGGTGTTGGAACAACCACGGAGTGCTGAGAATTAGATCATAACTGGAGAGGTTAATGACATCAAAGTATCAATCCTCAGAGATTGACTGGTATTGCAGTTTCACAGTTGCACCAAAGTTTATTTGTGATCTAGATCCTTGAACTGTGAGCTGGATAGGAACAGGGGAGGTAAGCTCTTTCTTCTTGATTTTAAGTTGTTGGACTAGAGTACTGGATATGAAATCTCCAAGGGAGCCTGAATCCACCAATGCATGAGCAGGCTCACCATTGATTTTTACCATGATGACTAATGGCTTTGGGACCTTTCTGGAGAGGTCCTTGGCCTGCAATGCATTGCATTGGATTGAGGGGTATGTCCTGGTGGGTACTTGTTGTCCAAATAGTTTTATGGAGCTAACATATCAACTGTTGGGGGCCTTTTTTCTGATAGAGGTTTCACATTCTGTTCCCACTGGCTCTGACAGGTTGAAAAGCTGCTCCAGTCCAAGTGTCTTATCTGGTGAGTCCATTTCTTTGTCTGACAGAATGGTGCCACTCATGTTGTTGATCAGAGCCTCAACTTCCTTTTGGTACCAGGACACCAGATCAAATTTATAGTTGTGAAGGTGACCTGCTTCAATCTGAACCTTCACTCCTAAATGTTGGTTATAGATGTTGTAGACTTCATTGTCTTTCAGTACTTCAAATTGGTGGTATTGCAGATCACCTTGTTTGTCATTCCAGAGATAGAGGATGCCAGATGCAAGGACTTGACATACATTCCAGCAATATAGATTCACAATTAAACATGTTTCAAACAGGGAATGCTCATTGAATGGGGCACCTGTGTGCTTGTGTCATATCCCAGCATACCATTCTCTGACAGCAAACATGACACTCCTCAGTTGGTCATATTCAATGCTAGAGTATATATCAAATACTCAGTCATATATCAGTACCTCCTGTCCATCAACAATGTATGTGATAAAGTGGCATCCCCTGAGCTGCAGGACATTAGCTGGGTCTCCAGGGTATGGTTGGAGACTTTCCAGCAAGTCCTCAGCTTTCTATGCCACAGCATGCCCAAGGTGGTGCCAAGGTCCCTCTTCCATCTCAATCAGAATAATCTTTTCTTCCCTGTCTTTTATGGTTGCCAGATATGCATGTGCGATTTCAATGGGTGGGGCCAGCAAGACTCCTTTTGTTGTGTGCTGGTCTGCATCATTTGAGAAGTTGATTAGCATCTGATTTATCTCATCTTTGCTATCATTGTAGCCAGAAGCGTAATTTTTGTCCTCTGAATCTAACACTGACTGCAGGTCTGATATTATATCTCCATTGCTATCATATTTTTTGCCCATCAAGAGCACTCAGAAGTTGTTGGCATATGCTTCTCCAAACTTCCCAATCTTGACCATCCCTGTAGAGATGGAAGTAGTAGTTTCACTTAGGCTGTCAACTCACCACTGTTCCATCTGGTCAAAATTGATGTTTTTGTGGAATTGAATACTATTTGCACTTAGTCCTGGCAGTTTATTTTCATTTGAGATGAGTCTTGACTTATCAGGGCAGTTCTGTGAAAAGTGTCCATCCTTCTTACAGATGTAACACTTGCCACTCGCTTTTAATTCCTCCTTTTTCTTCTTATTAAGGTTCTGACTATTTCAAGATGGTTTCTTAGAGGAAGCTGAGTCTTTCTTATGATTTTGAGACTGTGGTTCTCTGCTATGATTATTATTTGCAGAAGTGTTTTCAGCATCAGCATTGTTTCTGTGGCTGCCGCTGCACTGGGGGTTTTTTATGCATGATGAGGGATAGCTCTTGCTTTTATAGCTGTTATTACCATGTTCCTGATTATGCTAACCCTTGCCATAGTTCAGTTGATTCCCCAACAAGGACACATTGCAGAGATCAACATTCTCTGCTAATTCTTGGTATTTGGCTTTGTAGACCATGGCTTTCCAGGAAGTATGTTCCAGTGATAGGACTCCATACAGGATCAGTGCATCAATGGCAGGCCATGGCAATGCAGCACTAGCTCAGGATACCTTAGTGCATGCTAATTAACCAATTTTGGCAATATTTGACAGCCACACACAGCAAGAAGCAGATCTGATCAATGATAGCACTGACAACAGACAGAATGACAACTGACAACAGCACTTAGCAAGAAGACTGATGATCTATCAAAAACTGACAGACAGCTTAGTGTTTGACCTTGGTGTTTGACCTTGGCGTCTGACATCACTTAGTGCCTTGATTTGGCACCTGACATCGCTCAGTATCTTGAACAGACAGAAGGTTGATGGATTGATGGTTTAGTGTTGCAATCTGCCACCTGGCACCACTAAGCATGTTGAATGGACAGTAGGGATCTGAAACCATTGGAACTACCCTATAAAATTTTCCAGTTCACTGTACTTTGGCATGATTAGTCACTTGGCAATGGTAAACTCCTTGTAGTATAAAAGTACTTACCAACTTGTACATACCTAGCAGAACAGAGTTTCCTGCCCCACTTACTCTAGTCTTTCTTATGGTCTAAATTTCATTTATAGTTGGCAGCTGCAGACTATCGCTATCCCATGACATCCTCATGCCTTGTGTCTACAGCAGGCATCAACGTTGCTTAGACTTTGCTAAGCTTACCATGTTTTTGCTACTCATATTACCATGTTCACTTACCACTCCTTTAATAGGTGCTTTTACCTTAGCGCTTGACACTTGCTGACTCCCTTCCCTACTTTACCTTATTTTATAGACATGATCTCTGGGACTTGCCTGGGACTCTCCTCAACATCTTAAGTGTGCCCAATGCAAGCTTTTGGCTTGGTAACACTATTCCTACATTTGTTGCTGACCAAACTTTGGGCATCATCACCAGATTCAGATGTTCACGAAGTAATGCCTTGCAAAGGGGGGCATGGAACCCATTGAAAAGTTTGACAACTCTAGCACGCTTACTATCAGCGCCAACTATTGTAAACAGTTTGTCAAGGTCTGCAATGTATTCATGAACAGATCTGTTTTCCTGTGCAAAGTTATGCAACTTAGTGCATTGCTGATTCCAAAAGTCTATGGGAAAGCAATAATTAAATAGTTCTGTGAAGAACTTTTGCAGACTCCATTTCTCAAGATTTAGAGATACACGTTGAGTATAGTGATAGGACCCTATACAGGTTAGGCGCATCAACGGCAGGCTCGGCACCGGCTCCAGAAACCTTGCCGCACTCGTTCCGAACTTAGCGCACGCGTTCTACCTATTTTAAGCCATTCCCGACAGCCGGACACGGCAAGAAGCAGATCCGATCAATGATAGCGCCGACGGCAGCAAGAATGACAACTGACAGATGGCATCAGTCACTGACGACAGCGCTTAGCAAGAAGCCTGATCATCTATCAAAAACTGATGGACAGCTTGGCGTTTGACCTTGGCGTCCAACACCGCTTAGCGCTTCGATTTGGCACCTGGCATCGCTTAGCT
>QGOA01012619.1:0-15211 GCA_003313075.1 Termitomyces sp. MG16
GGCACTAGAAATGTGTGAATCTGCCTCTGCTACATAAGTGGTGATAGGCTTCTACTCAGGCTGAGCGCATCAAAAGACATTATGGGCTTACCAACATTTGACATACTAGCAACTCTAGTGATCTTCTTGGACTCAGGACATCTTTGGCTTTGGTGCTCCACTACAGTCTTTACTTATCAGTCTCATCCAACATTTATCAGTCTTTCAGCATGCACTATTCATTGACTTCACAGATTTAGGGGACTCAGGACTCATAGTGCTAGCACAATGGTGGGGAGGTGACTCTGACCAAACCCTGATCAATTCTCAAAGGGGTTAGCATTAGGCACTGCCATTTGACAAGGCACCTCAATCAGAAGTCTAAGAAATCAATGACAATGGCACAGGATATACTTAAGCCTAACATTTTGACTTATCAGAAATTGATACAATGTTTAGCACTGACATTAGTGCTGACAGCATCTGTCGAGGATTTTCTGACCATACCCTGGAGGCCAATCAGAATCATACTAAAAAGTGAGCAGACATGTACAATTCTAAGTCAGTTTAGAGTTGCTGTGGCCAATGGGCTATAACGCCATTGGTTGCTGTCATCCATATGCTGCTGGTCACCATTGACAGGTTGCCATTAGTTGGAACCATGAGGAGAGGTGCCAATTAGTAGTGCTGCAAATGGACTCATCTTGGAAATACAGTAGTGTATAGTATAAAAGATAGCTACTACACATGTATATAACAACAAATCATAACCTTTTGAGCACACAGTTACACTCAGCATTCAAATTTTGCTAGCTTGACTTAATTTTGTCACTAAGTTGGGTGCTAGCCTCATTTTTATCATTGTCATCATTTACGGTGCCACCTACAGGCACATTACATTGTGCTATTCTTTCTCTTTCCAATATCTTTGCCTAGACTATGGTGCTTACAGTTTGCTAGGTAGTGTCAGAGGTGCTATTATCTAGCACGTTGTCTTATCACATCTACTCAAGCACACTGGGACTCTGTCAGGACTCCTCACAACTATGCATGCCAGGCACTGGAGACAGCATTGTATTGCATAACATCCAGTGCATCCAACCACAGTTGGCATCATCAGTGGTGGTCTTTGATTTCAAAGTAGGAATACATAGGAGAGTATGTTATCCACTCTACAATATACTAAAGGCAGCAATTTATGGACACTCCTATGGCTACTCTGGCCAGATTCTTTTTTAGCTAATATCAGTTACACTCCATAGCTACTTTACCACAGTTTGATTCTATCAGAGTTCATACAGCCCTCAGCTCAAAATTCCTAGTTGTCTGCTATTCATATTTCTTCTCATTTGTTCAAACTCCATACTGCTTTTCCTTCCACCTTTCCATTGTTAGTAAGTCCTGACCTACTTAATCATGTGCCAAGACTTCTCACACTTGGACCAAACCCCCTTTCAGGCTTCTTCATGTGGACTAGTTTGTAGTTGCCTTATACAGGCTGACCCAGCAGTCATTAGTTACAGACTTGTATCACTAGGAGGAACAGTGGTATGGCCTGCTTGCAGAAGGTGCATTCAAGGTCTTATGTCACTGCTCAAATCTCTTTGTGGTACTAGTGGCCTGGCTTACCCTTGCTGCTATCATAAGTTCATTGGTGAGTCAATCTCCCTCTATTCAAATCAAACTTGTTTTTGGCTCAAAGCATGTACTTTTCAGCTGATCCTCTTTTTGATCTTTGATTTTTCCACCTCCCTGTAATCCCACTAGGCAATTACTCTATTTTTGAAGTAACCAGAGCATGATGGTAACAGTATATCATTGATTCACATGTATCAGTGATTCCCACATTGGTATTCCCATGGACAGCCTTAACAATAAAACCTTCCAATGTGTCATGTGCATACAGTGGCTTCCCAGCAGCATTGAATAACTCATGTTGTGTCTAGAGTATTTTCTACACAGGCACAGTTTGAACCTAAGCTCTCCTGCTTGAGAATTACATAACCCTCTGGAGACCACAGTGGTGCCACCATGGCCTGCACTAGAAATGTAATAGCAGTACTTATGAGTCATCATGAAAACTTTATGACAAAGTTTTAAATTATGGTTTTGCCACTTGCACAATTGATTAATGTACTTTCTACTACAGCGACACTTGAATAAGCTAGCATATGTTATCATATCATTTGCCAAAGTCTATTCAGTTAAATGTACTGCTGATGTTTTGTTATTAATGGTTTTAAAAAAAAATTGAAACATTAGAGACACAATAGCAATAAAATAACAGAATTCTTAGAGAAAGATGATGTAGCATAAATACAGTGTAAAAACCCAAATTCTGACCTCTCAGCTATTATCTCAAGTACTTTTTTATTGTGCAACATAGAATCATTAGAGAATACTTTTAAATAGTGGAATAGACATGTTTCATGGTCTTTATAAATACTTGCTTGTCAGTCTAGGTCAATTTTATTGTTTCTTTATTGTTCTGAATTCAAAAAATCAGTATTACAGGCTCCTATGGCAATTTAAAGTGCTGTATAATGTGAGTTAATATTTTATGCATTCTTTCTGCTTTTTTATAGCAGCCAGAATCTCATTTGTGTTCTCTATTTGATGTTGTGACTTATATTTCTTTACCACGAATGCAGTCTGTTGTGCATAAAGACCTTTTTTGTAAGATTACAGCTCTCAATGACAACAAATTTGAGATGCAATAAGCATACATATAAGAATCAAAATATATTGCCAACTCTTTTGGAAGAATCATTGGATTGTTAAGGTATTGGCCATATCCAAACACTTTAGTAAAACACTTTGGTTGTCTTGTTTTATCCATCACTGGATTCATCACTAAATCAATTGGAATCACTTCCAGAGACAGAGCCACTTTTCATCACAGGAGCAAACTTAGTTGAGCCCGTTGGATGGAGAAGCTTAGCATTCTGTGACTTTTTGCTTGGGCAAGCCATTCTCAAAAGGAAAAGTGTCGTATTTGTAAAACATCTTCTGTTTGCCATTGATGGAAATATACACTTCTAGAAATTATTGAAATTTTGCTAAAAAATTGAAACATCCCACCAAATTTTTAATAATGTAGGAAATGCAGTATTTTACTTGGTTTCCATCCTAGATTTTGCTGGCACAGTCTCAGAATCAAAATCTGGCTCTCTGCAGACATGCCTATTTTTTAGCTTTTTACACTGTAGTATGCGACAAATGTTTGCGTAGAACGGACCTGGCTGTTTGTGCGTGGAGTGCGCCGATAGCCAACCAACCATAGAAACCACCAAAGCAGCTAACAGGCCCGCAGATAGGGGCAACACTGGAATTTCTGCTTCGAAGAATTCCTTTCGAAGCCGTGAAGGCAGTTGGACTTTGGTCAAGCAATGCCTTATATGGCTATCTTAGCCCCTTGCCTTCAAACAGTGCCTTCTCCATGAGTCTTTCTTGAGACTCACGCTAGCAGTCGTTAAGTAATTGGTGAGCATATCTTATTGGAGCAGCAGCTCAGACTGTCACGTCTCCGTGATCATGGTATTTTCGCAAGTTAGTTTGAATATGATGTCGTGGCACTCCTAAGTGACAGTGAAAGGGATCGGTTAACCCATTAATCACATATGTGCGAGGGGCGGAAGAATTCTATTGGGGTTCTTGCCCATTTCAATTAAATTCATCTCAAATAAAACAAAACATTTGTATATAATGTACAGTAAGCGAAAACATCTACGCTCTCCTTACACAAGACGAAGTCAAAGAGAGCAAGGGCACTTTGGTAGAGTGAGTGTTACAGCTAATTGATAAGTAATGTACACAAGAGAATTTGAACAAGAGCAGAAAATGAGCTCGACGTTGTTCTGGCACCAGCGAAGCTGATTCCACTGTTAACTTACCAAATCCGAAGTTGTCTACATGGGTTTGGCTTGTACACTGTCGATGGCACTACCACTCAACACGACGCGAGTGATCTCCCAGCCTGCAGCTTTCAGCAAGTTGTTGAATTGGAGCAGAGTATGCTCCTGAGTGTTATGCTTGACCATCATCTATGAACCGATCAATTTAGGCTTAGCGACAATGTCCCATCGTAGACGGATCGCCGGGATGATAAAGACTTACCGTCCCATCCAATACCCACGCCATATCATTGACTGTCGTGAAACCAGTTGAAAGCACAGATGGCGGGTTCAACCCCTGAGAGTTGGAAATAGTGTCTATGGACGTATCAACCCCTAGGGTGGTCATGACGCAATCGAGGATCAGTAGTTTAGTCTCTGGGGTCGCGGCGCCTCGCAAGTGGGTTAGGATCTTGATACAATTGGCGCTGGACCAATCATGGAGAATGTTTTTGAGTAAAAACACAGAAGCGTTGGTTATAGATTGAGGGCCAAAGAAGTCGTGGGCTATACGCATGTGAGTGTCGGCTACTGGCAATCGCGTGGAATAATACCGTACCTTGGAAAGTGATTCTTCCATCCTGGAGTTTTTTTGGGTCGACCTCTCTCCAGTACTTGTGAGAAGAAGATGGATAGGAAATTAGTCGCACCGAAAGAGTTGATTTGGACAACGCGTCTTACTCTGGTCCCGTCATCTACAACTTTCTGCATATCTTGGACGACAAATTTTAGCTTTGGATGGGCATTCAGAACGGTCCTTGCTGAGCTTCCTATCCCCCCGCCAATGTCCACTACCAGCGCGTCTTCCGGTAGGGCAGACCAGTCAAACACTACAAAAAACGATGACAGTCGCGAATTAATATATAGCATATTCTTCTTTGTGAAAAACATCTTACGTTCAAGTAGTAAATTTGGCAGCTGCATCACAGTCGCCCCTTTCATTGCAATTCCGAACCGACGCAGACGGTAGGCATTTTCAGGCCGTGACTGGAAGTCCCATAGATTAGTGTCAAACCTAAGGGCTCGCTGGAGTGGCGAGTGCTCAGGTGCGTCAGAATGCGACGTCTCGGGGTCGAGCATGTTCTCCATGAGATAACTTGAAGCCTTATGGGCATCGGCGATTCTAAAAGATTATCAGTCATGGCTGAGTAACTTTCAAAAGCAAGTTTACAAAAGTTCATTGAAGGCGCAGATCCCATCAGTATTGTCATGTTTAGCCATCGGGCTATTGGACAAAATTAAGGTCTCGTAAGATGGTAATTGTTTTGGTGAGACATACTCTTTCAATATTTCCTCAATGGATTTACCCGTGCTCAAAACACCTGAAATCCTGTTATGCGCAAACACGTCCGGACCGACTTCGCGGTAGATGTGCCTGTTAGCTAGCAGGCGGAGAAGCCGACCTAAGAAAGACATACTTAGGTGTCAGTGTTTTGGCCTTGAACCGATTATCGGCCTACCTAGCTTCTGTCCGTCAATACCAGTCTTCTTCGCTATCTCACTGGTGTGCATTCCCTTTGGTTCAAGGTACGTCATTGTCGGTCAGTGCAATACTGAACAAAAAAAATTAAGCACTTTATCTCCAGCATCCCACAATATCTCCGCGACATGCGACTCGATCGACACCCTGAGAGCAGCTGAACGAAGATGCTGTTCTCAAGCAAAATTATTGGTTACTTCAAGAATGACCATAGTCGTACGTACACCTGAGGTCACTTGTAGTATCGATTCCTGAGGAGGAAGAAGGCATGCCGCGAGCTGAAAAGCAGCGGCCGCAGCTATATTTGCTGCTCTAGCGACCACTTGGTTTGTCCTAAACGCCTCAGACTCCGGAGTGTATGGCTCATTAAGGTTTGGGATACGCAGGCCTTGGGCACTACAAGTTGCGACGAGCTCAGTGATTGAATTCGATATAAGCTGGGAGAGCTCCAGGATCGTGGTCGCCATGAGTAGAGTCCTGTCAATACGTTCCTGTCCAGTATATATAGAGACCTCTGGTTGTATACAGCGGCACTTTGTAATGACCGGTGCTGGATCGACATCCGCAAGTATAATAAACACGGCTGGTGGCGTAACGGAGAGGTCCGTTGACCCATGACATGTTTCAGAACTACCATAATATAACAATCATAAGGTAATCAAGGACCGCAGAGCATTGAGTCGAGCACTAGTTTGAGCCATGAGAAATACTATTCCAAGCAGAAATTAGAGGTTCGAATTTACGAATGGCAAGTGAGCCTTTTGCAAAAGGCTACATTGACCCATGAAGTAGTGAGTTAGTTCTTAATCAAATATTGAGTTGGGGCGCCCAAGGCACGCGCCGTACCGCGGGATCGTCTGTTAAAAAAAGGTTTACAGCTTCCGAGCGGCAATAGATTGGTCGATTACTGGGGGAGGAAAAATAGGTTTGGCTAAAAGTTGCTCGATCGAATGTCCCATCAATTGATACGAATTTGGGTGGGGTAATTCGAGTACATAGAATATTGATAAGCTTTCTGATCCGGTTACCTCACTCGTTCATTCACCCCGTCACGCCTGCAATGGACAGTCCGTGAGGCGTCTTTTGTTTTTTTTTTCTTGCCCAAACCTCATGCAGCCTTAAGCCGGTCTAGGAGGTCGTCTTTAGCCAATTCAACAATTTCTCAAGCAGCCTCTACCCGTCCTATGCTAGCACATCCCACAATGACCAACCAACTCGACCCTACTCCCCCGTTTGCCCCTTCAGGATCTCACACGTCGCTAACTTTTCCACCTGGGAAAAACCCCGCAATGGACAGCAGTGGTGTCTCTCTTACGATAAACTATCTTCCACACAAGTTTTCCAACACGCTACTGTCACCTGGGCCCAGGAAAAGAAAGGGGAAGGATGGTACCCCGGGTATGCCAAAGCGTGGTGGAGGAGTGGAGGCATTTAAGAGCGGGGAAGCCAGAATGCCTGGTGAAAATGATGAAGACTATGATGGTGTGTCTGGCGACTTTTTTGGCGCTCGGCATGGAAATAAAAAATTGCGGTGGAACAAGTTCAAATGGTTCCTTTTCGCTTCCAATACATTGGTGAGTTGTTGAACCAGCACTTGGTTGCCCCTCACTGCCCCCTAATTGTCGCCCGCAGTTGTCGGTGTACTCGATCATTGGTTTGGTGATGTGCCTCTTGACTTGGTTTAATATATGGGTCCATGCCGACATAATCAGAGTTGCAAACCGTCCCGAACTTATCATATCCACGCTTGCTGCCTGTTTGGCCATCTTCACATCCTTGATAGGGTGGGCTGGAATATTGCTAAACAATCGTGCATTCTTGGCCGTCTATACTTTTACCTTGTGGATCGTCTTCATCTTTCTGGTCATACCTGGTTATACGACGTTTAAAAGACACACATTCAACCTCGAGGGCAAAATAAATGCGCAATGGTCAAGAGACCTCGGCGCATCTGGTCGACTCCGCATCCAGAATCAATTGGGATGCTGCGGTTACTATAGCCCGTTCGTTGAGGCAACCGTCAGTCAAACTTGTTATGCACGGAGCGTCCTTCCAGGATGCAAGCTTCCTTACCTTCAGTACGAACGCAAGATCCTCTCGACATGGTATACCACCGTCTTTTCCCTAGTCCCCTTGCAACTTTTTATCATGATTACTGGCTTGCTTTGCTCCAACCACGTTACATATAGGTTTGGCAAAGGTATGATGCCCAAAGCCTATCGATTGAGCCTGAACAGTATGGCCGTTATCATGGATAACTATGCCAAGTAAGTGGTCGCATCGCCTAACTAGTGTCCGACTCTGAACAAATCTCATTTTCCATAGCCAACTAGCGGAACAATACGGATCGGACGTGGCTACAGAGATTATTGCTCGTTCACGATCAAATCTTCAGCTCGACTCGATGCCCACGATGCCCTACTCACCCCTACAATCTCAACAAGCCTCCATCAACCACAGCAAATACGATTCCATAGGTAGTCGCATGCCTGAAACAGCAATATAGAATGCATTACAATAGCATGGACAATGATCACAAGACCTGGACACTAGATACACACCTGCGAATGTTATCTAAATCATGAATACTCATTTCTCACTTTGTGAACTTTCTACTTATGACCTTCTCGCTTGCTTACTTACATGGTACGTGCATAGTTATTTCTCGCGACCATCAATCGAAGCTTGAAGCTTGATTGGTTGATCTGCATATGCATCAGATGTTCAAAACAATGGATGAATCGGCAAGTTTAAGCTTCAGTTGAACTTGTTTTCCTTGAATGCAGAGATGCAGCTCTTTCCGGATTCTAGTCACCTCGCTTAAGTACTTCAATCTATATATCGAGTGAATGATTTAGATGTCTCATGCCAGCCGCAGTAACCATGCATATGATCGGTGGGTGCTTATGACGCCATAATCAGTCAGCTCCATTCCTCGTGTTTTTCTTATTAGTTACGGTCTCAGTCAATATACCACCTGAACTACAACTTTGTCTATTCTGTCTGTTATGTCAACTTCGAGCGCAATCAACATTCGAGACGATACCATCATGACAGACTTGAATTCGGACGGGGTAGCTCTTGTGCACATTGATTCCAACCTAGTACATTGGAGTGTCAGTCAGGATCACCACTGCACGCTGTGCTCTGCTCATTGTCGTTTTAGCCTCTTGATCCAGAGAACCCGTTTAATTTTCCACTGTGGAGGAAGGTGATGATTCTCCTCCTCGTGTGAGTGGAATTTGCGATCAGTTAGCTGAAACCCTTCATGACCCTTCATTGCGACTGCAGTTGCATTCACACGATATGGATTAGCTGTTGTTCTAGCTCTTCTGCTGCCATTGCACAAGAAATGCAGAAGGAGTTCAACGCATCTTCAATCGAAAGCCGGCTACCCGTCGCAATCTTCGTCTTTGGCATGGGCATTGGTCCCGTTGTATTTACCCCATTAGCGGAGGTAAAGTCAAAATATGTGGAAGCAGATAATTTCTTATCCTGACTTTCAGGATTTTGGCCGAAAAAAAGTCAACGTGTTCTGCCTTTGCATCGTCTGCGAGTAAACTTTTTATTGATTTGAATCTCGTATCCAAGCCATCACTTTCACATATAGATCTATTGCAGATACCGTGTGCCCTCGCTCGCAACCTCGAAACCATTGTAGTCTGTCGGTGCGTCTTTACATATTTTACCGCATATATATGATAAACTAAAACAATTCGTCATTTGGAAGTTTATTCTGTGGGATCCTTGGGGCGACTATTTTCAACTCTGTTGGTAACATTCCTGATCTATGGAAGGGGGATGACGTTCAAGGGTGAGTCGTTCAAATTTGCAGTGCTGTGTGCATCTGGTTAATGATCCAGATTATGGGCTATGAATATCTGGGCCTACTCAGCCGAAATTCTTGTATTGTAGGTTTTGGTGTTTTACTATAAAATGCATTCGTTAACATGGTTTTCGTAGGGGACCTATGATGTATTTAACATTATCTGCCGTTTCAACCTTCTACATCCTATCTGATCTCGGCCACAGCGGCGCATATATCAATCATGCATTCGGTTGGCGTTGGGTATATGGAGTTTGGGGCATCGTCGGCGCTGTTCTTTTGATTCCATTTGTCATCCTGGTTCCAGAGACACGCCGTAGTGCCATCCTTGTTGCCAGGGCTGAACGCGTCCGTAAGGCCGGGCATACCGAAGCATGGGCGATTGACGAGGGTCTGAGACGCCGCCCATTCAAGCAGATTTTGACGGAGACTCTCTTTCGACCTGCTGGTACGTTATCATCACTATTACTGAGAAATGCTCTTTTTATTCGTAATCAGTTATGCTCTTTACGGAGCCCATTGTCTATTGTTTTGCACTCTATGATGGCTTGAATTATGGGATAATTGTTTGTTTAACTTATTTTGACTACCGGACATGTCGTTGACATACTGGTGTCCAGTACCTTGCCGTGGAAGCGATACCCCTTATTTATGCTCAGTATGGCCTTCAGGACCCGCAGGTTGAGTTGACGAATTTCGCACTCCTTGTCGGATTCACACTCGCAATACCCCTATTCCATTTTCAACTCAAAGCGACGATTTGGCAAGAGAAGAAACAGGGAAAGATTGTACCAGAGAATAAACTGCTTTGGGCATTTTTAGGTCAGAAACTCGTGTTTGTGCTTGGAATGTTATAATGCTCACATTCAAAGCATTAATTAGCGGCCTTCTTCTTTCCAGTTTCAATGTACTGGTTTGCTTGGACGGGCAGCCCGCCCATTAATATGTATGCGTCACTCGGTGCGTTAGTGGTTTTTGGCATTTCTGGTCACATAGGTACATGTTTTGGTTTTTGAGCGACATGGCTTGTACTGAATGAAGCAGTCTTCTTAGCGGTCAGTGATTATACCGTCGAGAGTTACGGACCGATGGCCAGTAGTGCAGTGACCGGACAGAGCTTCGCTCGAGGTAATCAATCTGACACGAATACTGAGCTTCACTGTTAACACCGTGTCTAATGTCCTTAGAATGTTTTTGTGGACTCTTGGCTCTTGTTAGTGTCCAGTTCTATCGCAATGGTCAGTGTTTGGGTCCCAAAACATGTTCACATATCGCTCACCATTTGTATATAGTTGGTTTTGAGTGGGCAAGCACAATTCTCGCAATTCTCGCGACCGTGATGGGTGCTTTTCCTTTCATGTTTTATAGGTATGGCCCAAGCATTCGCAAGAGATCTCGGTACGCTCAGGAACTTGCCAAGTTGGAGGAAGAAGAGCGGCAACGTGCCAAAGCTATCGAACTATTGGATGAGACCAAAACGCAAGAATGATAGAATAGAATTGGTTGTTACTTTTAATAAAAAAGTTCATGAGTATTTTCGTCGTTGATATCTATTTGTTCGTGTGGAATGGTTTCATTTGAATACACCATCACCGTAAGCTGTGGTGTCTACGCGTTTGGTGCCCGACCTCGACCTTGACTGAATTGGAAGGTAACGTACAGAAATTTCGAGGAAGTAACATCTTGCACTGCATATGTGACGTCGGAACGCAACATTTATAAAGGCATTCTCCTGTCGCATGGCTCGCTCTTGGTCTTCAGTCATCTCCTTTGAGCATTTGATATAGGTGATCCGACCTGTGTCAAACTTGGCGCCTAAACTAATGAACCACTTTGCCTTCTTTGAGTCATCATGATTGCGGCGGTGATGCATGGGTGAATGCAATGAATAATCAAAACTTGATGAATTTTTGAGGTGTCCATCCTCCCCACAAATGTCCATCGACGAAGCGCGCGCGGCCTTTTTAAGAAGTTGTCTTGCGAGGACCTTCGATAACGGATTACACGCAGTTACCTTCCAGCCTACACCGGTCCGGCAAAACGAAGATAGATATGTTGTGGAAGAATGGGATGATGTGGATCAAGGTCCATCTTGGCTGTTCTTAGCCGTGTTGGATGGTCGGTGTCTCGTTCGCCGGGTTCGTCATCGAGCGCTGAATCTTTTCTAGGACACGCAGGGTCAGAAGCGGCAGAATATACCAAAGAATACCTTCCAATTGTGCTTCGCAACGCGTTGCGTTCGAAACTCACTAGTTCTCGGGACACATATAACCATGCCGAAATTTCAACCTTCCTGCGTTTGCAGATTGAAGAGTTTGATCGCCATATCGGTGCTGCCGTTATAGCACTGTGTCCTAATCCTCATGAATTGGATCACTACTCCGCCTCTTCTCTGCTGGATAGTTCAGACAGCTATATTTTGCGTCGTGCCATTTCTGGAACGACACTATCTATAGCACTAATTGACGGCAAGAAGGAGAACTTGTGGGTTATAGGTCTTGGAGATTCTTCGATTGGTAAGCGCCCTGTTGGACGCCGGAGTTATCACCCATTCATCTTGAGCAGTTCTCTTAACAAAGGAAGGAGGACCAACACTTACAGCGCAAAGATTGACAGCCTTGCATAATACATCCACTCCCTCAGAGTATGCACGGGTCAAACTAGCCCATCCTACGTCGGAGTACAACGTGTTGAAGGATCAACGCGTCTTGGGAGTCCTCAGTATCACTAGAGGTGCGGATCCAGTTTCCATCCCAGCTGTTCCTTTCTTGAACGGTGATTAGCCATTGGAGACTTCTCATACAAACTACCTGCTGCTTACTCCGTCAACTTATTCTCAAAAATGCGGGCACTACATGACGGTTTTCTGGTTCAGAACATTTCGAAATATAACACCTCTCCGCCTTATATCATAGCGACAAGTGACGTGCGTCACATTGATCTCACCACACTACGTGGCAAGGAGCCTATCCTGCTCCTTTATACAGACGGAGTGAATAACATCGTCGAGGGGCGTTTCCTCTTCCGAAAAGGGAATCCCAGTAAAATTGATCCTGCTGCTGTGCTTGGCGCGTTGCTCAGCGACCCTGTTGACAAGGCATTCCTTGAAGGAGTGTTTGACCACGAGGTGGAATCTCGATGGAATGAAGATGGAAATCGGGCAGTTGAGATTCTTGGAAACATGCTTGGAGGGCGTGATGCGGTTCGCATGGAACAAATCATGACTCCGGCGCTACTGAGTACTACAGGGGAGAGCGATTTATACATCGATGACACTACTATCATATTTTGTCCTCTGGCACTATAACGTATCTTTGATTCCTTTGTGCAGGATAATGGAGCTGGTCCAATCTGTAGCACCAGATGTTTGGTAAATTGCTTCTGCTTCAGTTAACCCAACTTCGAAAGCACTCCATTGACATATTCTCTCCCGAACTATAAACCTGTAGATAATGACTACCTTGTTTGAACTGTTGCTCTTGCTAGACTCCGATGGCCAAACAACTGTTTTATCTGTCTACAAAACTTTTTTCCAATCCTCCACTATCCAGTTTTCATGATACTGAGCAAACTTGAAGCATTCTTGTCAATAGGCCTTAAGCAAAGGTCTTTTTTTATTTTCTGAGAGTGTTTTATACTATCTGAAGTGTAACAAAAGGCATTTATGAAATGAATAGCTTAGATGCATTATTAAGCTTTCTAATAGTGTTTTTTTTGTGGTGTGTGTTTACAGCATCTCAACATAGCTACACCTCCCAGCATAACAGGCAGAATGAATCCATTAGCTTTGAGTTGCCTACAGATTGAAGGGGTTGGACCTTCATGTACCAGGGTAAGAATGCATTTATACATGAATTCCAGCACAAACTGAAAAAATGCAGTTCGAATCAGAGCTCCTTGCTGCATTATGTCAGCAGAAGGCCATTTAAAGAGTTTTTCTTGGACTTGTGTGGTGTGCCGCTACACCACATGTCCTCTTTTTCAATAGTGATTTGCTAAATAATCAACATGAGAAGAGCTTTGAAAAACAACTATCTTTACTATTTTTTTGTGCAAATCTGCTTTTTTCTTGATTCTCCAGCAATACACCTCCTTAAATAAGTTTTAGACTAGATTCAATGCAGACTGTATATACGTAAAGCAAATGACTAATAATAATTAATAATGAGTAAAAATCTAGTTATATGACTTGTCGTAAATGGCTAGTATAGACAGAAGAGATATAAAGAGAGTAGCTTAAAAAATGTCTACATATTGGACTAAGCCTGAAATAGAGTCAAATACCCAGGAAACGAGTTGTTCCTTACAGCATGGTTCATTAGAAGCACTAAAAAGAAGCACTAAATATAGCTTCAGGGATGCACAGTCAGTGGGAAGGTGTAACGAAGTAGGCTGATTTCAGCCTTATTTGGACATTCATAGCACAGCCATCTTAGTCTTTTTCTTTTTACTGTCATCTCTACACTTGTCTAGCTGCCATTCTCTCTATAGAACTGGATCTTACACACTTGGGAGACTTAAGGAATTAAGAACTCAACAAAACCCCATAACTATGTTACAAAAGGCTCATCACCAATTATGGATTAATTTATATGCCTGCCAGTTAAATATTCTTACACAATTTGGCCGCCAAACATGTTTCAAGTAATGTCTCTTCAGTCCACTACTCCTAATTAATATTTTAAAAAGTCTTAAATCTATTTAAAATAATGTAGATAAGTTGTTTATATTTAAATCAAACTGTAGAAGAATCTCTACAACAACTTATACCTAATACCTCTCAAAAAATCAATGCTTTTTATCTTCCATAAAAGGGCCATAGATTATGAGAGGTTTAATCCACATGAATTTGATAGAAGCATCGGCACCTGATTAGCATGTAAACAAGTGCTGAAGAGGCATCTGATGATACAAAGGAGAGTCCATAATTGAGAGAGAAACTTGTAGCCACAAGAAACAGTGCAATCACAACAGAGTAAGGAGTTCTCATCCCATGCCGAATAGTACTTTCTAGATAGATTCACGATGATTCTTTTTTTTGCCTGTCATCAACGGAAAGAAGTGATGTTAGGATGACATATACGCCGCAAGTATTTGATGCACTTGATGAGGGCCGCAATGTTGTCAGACAGCAAGGGAAGCTGTATTTTTTTTCAAGGTTAGCGATTTGCGGGCCTTTGCTGAAGGTTTTGTCTGAAGATCCTTGTGTATGAAGGGCTTTGTGCATCCATCAAGGACATGTCAATGATAGAAGTTCAAACTCGTTGATGATGACACAGCCACCATTGGACCGGTTGGAATTTTACCGCTCATTGCCGCTCATCATTCTTTCCATCGCCATCATCAACGATGGCGACGACGCTCCTCCTGCCCGTTCAGCGGCGGACACCGTCCCCCACTCTGGCTGACCCAATATCTACACAGAGCGTTATTTCGTCAGCCGCATCGTCTCAGACTCCACCCTTGACAATGTCGGTGCAGACGGTCACCAACTCCAACACGACTTCCTTCCAGCGGACATCTCAGGAAATCAGAATTGTTACAGTGACTGAGGAGACTGTGAAGCTCGAAACAAGGCCTGTAACGTCCAGTCAGGACTCATACATTACTCGTGTGATGGCAGGTCCATTACCACCGTCACCGCCAGCCAGCATCGTTGACGAAGAGAATATTGTATACGTTGAACCTGAATCTTCTGATACATTTCCAACATCGATTGAGCCTCCCACGCCTCCACTGCCCGGGCCATCCACCCCACCTCCGCCACGAGTTCATCGTTCGTCAACTGACACCAAAGCTTCATCTCTACACGCAGTTCAGCCCACCGGCCCGTCTACGCCACCTCCGTTTGCTTATCTTCCTTCTCCCCCATCAACATCATTCGCCAAGTCCGCCAGCCATCTGTCTTCCGATGTCTATCTCCAACCGCCACCGGCGCGGGAACGACCAGCTCGTCGCAACACCATCGGTTCGGCACCCAAACAACCCTTTCCAGTTGGCACGAGTGGCGGCGAACTTCAAGAGGACATACAA
>QGOA01012620.1:0-10886 GCA_003313075.1 Termitomyces sp. MG16
GCCTACGAGTGTATTACCGCCTCGTCCTGACGAAATATCGTCCAAATCACATCGAAGAACATCTACCGGGAGTTTCCCCTTTAAGTTGACGTCTATGGGCGTCGTCTCTGGTTTGTCAACGCCCGTTCCCGTTGTTCCCTCTCCACCGTTTCCTCCACCTATCGACCCTCTACCGCCGACACCCACGGCGCTACAGTCCACAACGTCCTCTCGACCGGCACGGCCGCTCTCAGTTTCATTCAGAGACCGGTTTCGAATCTCCAGCGCACCGTCACCACCGACAGCATTGTTCATGAAATCACGAGAGAAAGACGATGTCCTTGGTGGCGCTACGTCATTCTATCGTCCATTGTCAGCAGTGAACAACTCGACGGTGTCTCCCTCGACAACACAGTCGTATGATGGAGACCCCAGCTTTTTGCAAATTCACACTCCTGTGATATCACATCTACCAGCACCGCGTGCCCTCCCCGAACCTCATGATATCATGCCGTTGCCTCCGCCTCCTCGGCGGGGCTCGAAGGCCATACCTGTCATAGGTTCAGATACCAAATCACTGGATTCAGAAGATGAGCTCTCTCTGGACGGTGAACGCAAGCTGATCTCACTCTCGCGTCCAAGTTCAGTTGTCGGGGTTGTAAACGTGTAATTTTTCTAGTTTTTCTCATTGGCATGTCTGGAAACTGAAGGATCCATTATTTCGTATTTTGTTCTACCGTATGCTGCACACTTCTTTCAATGTCAATCAATTTTCTTACACAGTAATGAGCATTCGTTCAGGAAAGGATCGGGGCAATAAAAAAATGCGTGTGGTAGTACAACAGTGAAAAAATATAAGTAATAACAGAGCAACCAGTCAGTTATAGTAGATCTTTTATGCGAAACTATTTTCAACGTCAGCGCTATCTTCGCCTTGTTCGAGATTAGCAAACTATGCAATATACATCAGTCAAGAACGACAAGTAAAAGTACAACTACTCACTGTCAAGAATGCCGCAGGTCTGTGCTCTTCTGCCCAGAACAATAAAGGAGTATCCAGAGTCATCGAGTAACTCAAATTTTGTGACCACATTTGAGTCAAACCAATTCCGTAATTCCAGACGCGGCCCTCGGGCACGAGGGTCATACCCAAAATACGATCGGAGAGTAAAAGTTGTACTTTCTCCGACATGTTCGGATTGAAGCCCTATTGAAAAAGAGTACATTCATTGAGCCCGGAAAAATATTGATGCAATTACTAACCGGTGGGTTAGATGAATTGTCTTGATTCTTCCTTCCCCATTCAAAGCCAGCAACTGTGAGACAATGGGCTGACAGAGATACAGAGCCAGGAGTGAAGGAAGTAGTCAAACATATTGAGGAGGAACTCCATTCCGGATGGTCCGCCATCAGTTTGGCCTGCGTTGTAACGTCCGTAGGAGAAAGATGATTAATCTCCAAGGCCTGTGTCTTGATCCAACCAAGGGGCTCAAGATCTTTCAATAAGAAGTCGTCTTTAGGCAGTTGGTTCGGTAGTTCAACATTGTTATTGCTACCCCGTTGAGGAATCCACACCACAGCCTATATAACATCAAGTAAGCCATAGGCCAAAAGGTGCAGAATACGACTGACCTTGATCTCTTTGACTTGCTTGTTATCGGGTGGAGAAACACCATATAGATAAGCAGCCACTTGGGTACGGAGGTCAGCAGCGGTTATGAATGCACGCAAGACATTTTTCGGTAGAACATATGTGTAAGAAGATGCGTCATCCTTGACATCGTCACTCGAGACATATATGTGCTGCAAACGGAGGGGAAGATGTGTCGCAGAAATGGCCCGAACACGCCAATCGGATTTGCTGCTGAATACCTGCTGCTCATAATTGGTGGCTAGAGGTGGTCAACCTTAACAAACGTAAAGTCAAAGTGACACACAACTCACTAGTCACAGTCTGAATGGTGTCACCGTGAACATTGGTAGTCTGGGTCTGTACAGCAGTGATCTGACTCTGAGCTTCTGTGCTCTTCTCAAGTTCAGCCATTTGTTGACGCTGCACAGATGGCGCAGCAATCTCCTGGCCGAGAATAATGTCACGTATTTCGCTGACCGTGAGCGACGCAATGTTAACGCTGTTTCGTTTGCCGAAATCCTGAAAGAGATCAGAGAAAGATAAAGCGATGGTTCAAGTCAGACATACCGCCAGGATAAGGTCTTTCATTGCTACCTCAACCTTGATCCATTCCTCATCAGTCAGTGTCGGCCATACGAAATGAGGTTCAGTTATTGTCGACTTGTCGGGATGTAGAATAATCTTCGCCTTTTCATTATTGACATGGAGGCCACGGAGGAGAAGGATGAGGCGAGAGAAGGCAGTGTAGCTGGATATCGATTTCAACCAGTCATCTGAAAACCTACTATTAGAAACGTGTAACGTAACTATGTTCAACCATGAGCAGCCTACCGTAAAGACTGAACAAAACCATCTGAGGTTGTGTTGCTCTCTATTTAAAAAAAACGAGGTTATTAGTGGACATGGTGTGAGGCGCACTCCGTACCAGAATTAGATCACCAAACTTCTCCATCTTCATACATGCTTGGAATGGAAGCTGAAGCTCACTGCCCTTAATGACGATGTTCGGGAAATCAAGCAAGTGAACCTCAAGAGGGTCTGGAAAGCATCAGTAACGCTTCAAGAGACTTGATGATCAAACGATACTCACCTAACATGCCCTTACGCGTGACAATCACTTGCTTGGGCTGCTCTTCAACTGGTAATGATCGCACCAAGGCTGCAACTTCTTCAGCAGTTTTCCATTTCGCCAATTGACCCAGACGCTTTTGGCCTGCCCAGACACTTGTATGGATGACCTTGAGGAACAACTGCCCAGAGCGAGGGTTAAAGATGAATATAGCACCATCTATGAGAACCATGAGACAAAATTCTTTGATCTTCTTTCAAGCTTACTAATGGGCTTTGTGGTCAAATTTCCTTCGAACGTTTTGTGGCTAGAGAGAATTCAATCAGCAACATGTTCAGCTTAAGAGACTAGTTTACGTACATCGTGACACGATAGACGTTAGTATCGTCAACAAACCCTAATTGTGGTCAAGTGAGCGAGCGGATGAAGTATAAGGAAACATAGACAAACAGATGATTTGATTTGAGAACAATTCAGAATAATTCTATCAAGGAATTGAGCCATACGTTCTATATAGTTTCAACATCACTTACTTGACTGTTGAGATATGGCTCGGTGGGTTCAGAAGAGTAGAGTTGTAAGCCCTTCCGTATGCGTTCACGAAGCACATGACACGCCGGGTTAGCCTTCATAATCTTTGCCATAGCTTGTTGAATGAGTGGCTTCAAGCCAGGGAACCAGTTACCGTAGGCAGACCAAAGATTGTACGCCAAGTCCATGCCAATCATGACACCAGTAGGAGAAGGATAGATACTCATGGAGTCAGAGACCTATTCAAATCAGCCTAAGTAAGTTTTGTGAACTCAATGAGATCGAGAGACTGACATAGTCCAAGAACTTGGCACGAGTATATCGCTCTATATCGTGAGTGTCAAAGTCACCCCAACGGAGCTGAACATCTATCCAGAATTTGTTGCTTGTAGTACCATCTAGAACATCCTTGACCTTAAAATTGGTAAATCATTTAATAAGATAGATGTAAACTTTCAACGGGATAACGTACATCGGTGACGAGGGACGGTCGGGCGATATTCCACTGTAAAAGCAGATCAGAGTGGTCTGTGAACTAATGTGACCAAGACCATACTTTATAGGCAGAAAACAGTAGGATGTCGGCACAGGAAGAATTCATTTTATAACTCTTACGAGGATGAATTGTTTCCTTTTGCACAGTCTCAATCTGCAGTGGTTCAAGTTCTTGATCGAAGACTTGGCACTACGGGGAAAAAAATTCTTGAGCTGAATGCGAGTGAGGGCAGCACAACATACCAAATCCATGACAACACTCTCGTGGACTAAAAGTAGTCAATTAGATGTACATACGTGATATGAGAATGATACGGACTCTTCTGCCACAAGTGAGCTCGGAATATCTGAATCAAAGAAATCTTCAGAGTGGGGATCTTTCCATGCCTGGAACCCAGAGGATAAGTAGATGCAGGTAAAGATTACGAGTTTATAAACGCACATAAAAATGCCTGTAAGATCCAGCTGAACCTGGAAACCAACGTAGACATTCGCGCGATTGATGGTGGGACTCCACCAAAGAGTAAATCGACGATTCGGAATCTGGTTAAGACCAGATCGTTGGGCGTTCGTGAGCTTCTTGTATCTCATTGACTCCTCGAAGCCAGATGCCTTCTCCCAAAACAGACCTGGCGGATTGTAAGCATGATAGAAAGAGAAGAGCAGCGACGAGCACGGATAACGCACCTTCCCATGTCGGGAAATAAGTCCCCTTGAACAAAGTGTGTTCCAAGATACCTTCAACACCACCCAGGGCCGCAATGACGTCAACGCGATAGTTGTTCAGTTGCCAAAGCTTGCCGTCATGGCGTTGTGATGTCCACCAGAAAGGATTACTAGTAGATGCTGAGTTTAAGTTACAGACCTGCTAGCAGCAACACTTACTGTTTCAAGAGTTGGTACTGTTTCCAGTCTGTTCGCACACGCCAACCGCGATCATAAGCCAATCTAATTAGATCATTTAGTCATAGTGAGATATATGAAAAGAAGAACTCACGTATGACGATCCTTTTGGAAAAGCGTGTTGATACGTGGAATACCACGATCCCAACTATCCTCCAAGTCCTCAAGAGTGAGTCGACGATTCTGAGCATTTGCTTCCTTCCTCTTCATAGAATACTCTGACCAGACACGGGCTGAATCGAGGAATTCCGCTTCCCAAGGCTGCAGGTAACGATACAGATTTGGAATTAGCTGATCCTCTTCGTGCGACATTCCAGCACGGAAATGTGTGACTATATAACTTGTGAAGACATGGTACTCATGAAATTTCGCGATACCTACCAGCTACATCTGTCTGCTTGGACCACCTAAGGTCACTCTGCGGGATAAGGACATGTCCCATGGACAACATTCCAAGGCCTCCAAGTTCCTGGAAAATATGAGCCTGATATTCAGTAGTCAGGACACTGACTGACCTTAGGTGTATAGAAAACAACAGGAGGGAAACGGGATGGCATTTTACTGTTCAAACCAATCTTGACACGCGTCTGAATCTTGTTCTCTGCTTTGACAAGAGAATCAAGAAGTTCGTTGGTGTGTATGACGGCTTCACGGTAGTAAGTCATCAATCCAATGAGTGCAGTGTTCCATTTGTTGACAATCTTGGAGAACGTCGTAGAGCCTGAGCTCATCAAGACCTGACGAATGCGGTTATTGAACTGCTGAACACCTGAAGAAAGAGTCAAACAACAGAAAGAAAAGTCTTATCAAGGACCTACCCTCATCTGATACGCGTAGGAAGGCTTGTGCAGTACGCTCCTTAGTCTGCTCATTGGTGAGATTCCAAACAGCATCCTTTAGCGAGAACTGCTCTCCACTCATGGTACGTATTTTTGGGAGAATGCGGACCTCGAATCCGCACATGGAGAAGAGCAATTGAGGATTGTTCTGGGAATACACACTAACAAAAGTGTCTTCCCACTCAATGGTAGTCAAAGACCTAGGAAGACTTTGCTTAACGTTCCAAAAGACGGCACGGCCCAAATTGACATCGTGTTTGATCAACCTCATACGACAATCTCGCGGCCAACAACGCTTGTTGTTGTAGCCGATGACGTTATTATTAGTTGGATCAGGATTCGCCGAAAGGTAACGTTGAATCAGGTCGCGAGATTCATCGGCCGTGAATCGGAATAAGATATGGAGCCGGTCAATATAGCGCGAATATAGTCGGATTGGATGCCGTGTTTCAGTCGCAGAATCGCGGTATTGGAGGAAATTATTCGGCATCTGTGGGGGACCGGCCATTTCGCTTGCTCTTTGAAGACCGAGGACAAGAAGATCAAGCACCAAGCCATAGTACTGGAAGACGAAGGCAGAAAATTGGAGCCCGCGAATGAGACCGAACGCATTTGTATGGGCCATATCTGTAAGGTTTGAGTACATAGATGGAACGAGTGGTAGCGGCCTTCCGCACCTTTGTACGTTAGAACTAGACAAATGATCATCAGATTTGTAACCATTACAGTTAAACAGAAGTCGCGTACCTGTGTTATTCTTGGCTGTGATATAATCTGCCAAATTGTGATCAAGAATAAGACGCAGGAGACGATTGAGCAGGGTGAGATCAATCTTCTCATAAACCTTCGAGAAAACAGTCTCCATAAGGACGTTGCATTCACCATCACTGGTCTCCCAGATATCGGTCAAGTTGTTGATCCCTTGACACCATTTATAAACGAGAAGAGGAGGTGGTTCGGTATCCTGTTGGCCAAGAATCAGATTTTGCTCAAGGAAACAAAACAGTACGTCAACGTACAGCAGGCTTGATCCACGCAGGGAATAGGCCGCGTTTATCGGCCCTGTACAAAACATGAGTTACTTCAAAATTTTAAATTTCGCACTTACTCGAAGAAGAGGAACTGGTCAAGATACTATATACGAACAAACTAGTGAGCAGTCATGCTTGAAACAGTCTAGGAACTTACAGCATCAGTTATCTTTTCGACAGGCTCAATGTCATAACAAGGAATGAGCTTGTCGTAGGTATCAAAGAACTCGATGCCAGACTCCTTGAACGCACGCTGTGTCAGTAGTAGACGTTTGATACGTGACAAACCTATCAAAAATGCATAAACTATTAGCCCACAAGGTGTAAGAGTGCTTACATTCATGAGGGTTATCATATGCCTGCTCAATCAAGGCCAGTTCCTCCCGTTGAGATTGATTAAGACGACCTTTTACGGAGTACGCCTCCTTAAGCTTCTCGAGCGCAAGGACGAGAAGCTTGGTATCATGCTTGTAAGACAGTGGCCTAGATGATAAATATATTAGATTTGAAATCGCCTCAATAGGACTCAAGACGCTCACGGGAAAGGAATGGGTGCAAACTTCCTACTTTCTAGCCAGTGAACCGTTGCCGTATATATGGCCACTGCTTCTTCAGCACTAATATACGGACCATCCTTAAGGTATCCATGCTGTCGCTCCTGCTCCGCTTTCAGATAAAGACCTAGATTGATTTAATTCAACGTTAAGTTAGAAACGACCAAACGGAAAACTCACGAGTTAAGCGTCCCAAATTCTTCTTCACAACAGCCTTATCGACAGTAGCTCCACGCCTGATACGCTCACGATTATAATGAGCAACACTAAGATGTATTGATGAGCAACAAACAAGTAACACAAAAGAACAAAAGACACTTACGAGCACCACCAGTCAGCCTTGCTCTTAATGTAACGAAGGATAATGTTTTCAATTGCCGTTGGCATGCCGGGAACCTTCCAGGGAACTAAGAAAAAGGACTATCAACTGAGGTGTTTGACAAGGAAGGAAGGAACGCACTATTTGCTTTCCAACACCTCCATGCTTCAGACAAATGTTGCAGAATTGTTTTCGCCTTGTTCTGCTTGATAGACTCCGGCATCATGTCCAAAATGTCGTGCATCACGGCCGCTCTCAGTTCAAGATCATAGTGAGATTCAACACGCTGCTTCGTCACTGTTTTCGCAACACCCTTGCTATTTCTGCCTTCGAACTGACGAGCAAGCAAATTTCCAAGCCTATGAAGTTGTCAAGATAATGAAGGGATGTCTGAGAATATTTCTTACCATCGCTCGAGCAGAGGGACTATTCCACGCATGAAGAACAGCCAAACCCTCCAGCCGGGAGCCCAAAAGCCGCAACCGGGACCCTTACCAACAGGGCCTGTGTTGAAGCGGTAGTAGATCAGGTGCTTCAGATCCTTCGTCATTCGGACTTGCCTCATGAGCTACACGACAGATTAAGACAATAAAAGGATCAAGTTTATGGTACAAACCTTATACTTGTAACGATACATTCCCGTCAAAGCACCGATGTGAGCGAAAATGTACTGAAGTGCATCAGCAAGCTGGAACGCATCAACATTACCAAGTCGGAATTGAACATGCGCATCGACAACAAGCTTGGTAAGACGCAAAATCTCACGACACAAGTGGAATGCATTTCCGAAACGGGACTTCTTCCGCTCTTTCGTAGTCAGAGTCCTGTGATTGAACTGTAAGCGAAGACTTCAAGAGAGTGAACTGTGTGCTTACTTAACCGGCTTCAAGTTCATGTTGTAGTCGAGATGTAGGTAGTTCAGATTCTATACACAAATCAGTCTTCGTCGACCCCAACTTGGTAGTTGAGGACGTACTTTACGATGAATCAGGAGATTGAGCATGTTGTATCCCTGTCGGCACACTTGCAAGCCGGCCTCCACCCAATCCAGCTTGGTAGTCTGGAAGAATTTCGTGGCTTTCAGCTGTCTGAAGAGGTTCTTCTTTGACATTGCCTTTTCAGGTCTTGTCCTCAATTCGTTCAACACATAGCATTTGAGAAGTTTCTGATATGACACGCGGACCTTAACAGGTTGGTTGGGTGGACAGTGCTCCAGGTACCAGTTTTTCACGAGAGGAATATCCTGTGCTCTTCTCATACGACCCGAGCGACGGTTGTAAGGGTCTGGTGCCCACCATAGCGCGATACCATCGGCAGTGAGTTCATTCTCAAGATCTTTCTCTTCTAAGAAGGGCGTCAGATCCTCAGGCAATTCGAAATCGTCATCATCCGCATCGTTCGGGCCAAAAATACTATCTTCATGCGAAATCAATGGCGCATTCTTCGGTGTGTGGCCGCGCAGAGATATAGGATTAATCAGGGGGTCGAAATAAAACGCAGGCAGGTCAGGATCGTCTGTCCTAATGTACACGTTTTTCGGGAAATGGTAAGGAGCGATGTGGACGGAACGAGGGAGGGAGTTGTAAAGATGAGGAAAAGCCACCTTATACTCCGTACGAATTTGCTGGCGGATGATGACTTTGTTAATGTCATTGAACTCGTTCCAATCCTCATCAAACGTGTCCATATCGCGATACAAAGGCTCGAACTTGGGACCACCAGGAATAGCCATGTTTAAGGCCTTCGCAGAGAAGAAAGACTTTTTATCAAACAGGTAGCTCGAGTTTCGGTCGGGCTGGTCAGAGAGAAGGTTCCTTCCAAGACGGTAAAGGTTTGCCATCACAGGTAGTGAAAGTGACCAGTATATATAAGAAGGGCCATTCACAGCTGGGGTGTCGACAAGCGGCTTGGGGTCGTAGAACCAGTCCATGATAGCAGAATCTTCCTCTTCATCAAGTTCCAGCTGTATAGCCTCTAGAGGGTCCACGTCCAAGACGTTGTCACCGTAGTCCAATGGAGGTTCCTCGTCGTCGAATGGGGGGAAACGCATACGCTTGAAATGCCTACGATCCCTCTTCTCACGTCGCATGGCAAGCCACATCGTACTCCACTGTGCATGATAAACTGGCTCGATGACTCGCGGAATCTCATTGACAAAGGTGATGGCCCCTGTGATATGATACAGTACTGGAACCTCCCGGACCTGCTCCCAGGGATGCGGGATGTTCTCAAGAAGCTTCATCACAGCATGAGGAACATATTTGAGAGCACCAAGGTGAACGCGTTTATCATTGCGGAACTTCCTGTTGCTCATGTCTCCGTGGTCCTTTATAATTTTACGAACGTGCTCTGGAGGTAAATCCTGAAATTCGAGAGCGTCAGTAAAACGCGTCTAAGATACGGCGATAGACTTCACACAACGCACCTGTTTTCCCATATCTACATATCCACCTTTCCTCTTCTCGCCATATCGTTTTTTCTGCATCTGGATCCATTTCATAGACTTCTGAGTAAGAACTAGACGTGGTTGAAAAATATATCAACAAATGTCGCCAAAATTGGTTTAATAGTTTACCTTCTGGTGCCATTTGCGAGCCAGACGCTCCATTACCCGCATACGGCATCCCAGGGGGAGGGGGTGGCATAAAGCCAGGGGGAGGAGGAGGATAGCTCATCCTCAAACTTGATGGAAATGGAGAAAGAGTCGTTGCTGAAGTAAGCAGCGACTCCACATTGTGCACGGACCTCAAAGATTGTTGTTCATCTACTTCAGCGAACTTTTTCATCGTCGATCCTATGCTCTATGACAGCATGTTATTCTGGACCGGAACCATTGTACGAGTCAAAGACCTCCTTTCGCATGACTCTTCCACGATGTTGTCTCATATACTGTAACACTTTGCTCCAGTATTATGAGGACCACAGTGGACCATCTAACAAGATTTACTGTGCCCAGAAAAACCGATTGTGACTAACTGAGGTTTATCTGACAGTTTCATGTTGATTGACTCTGAAGGCGCGTTTGCTGGACAATATATGCTGCCTATTCCACCATCGCTAGTATATGTTACTTTTCATTTTGACGCTCAATAATGTGCCTCAATGTCGTAGACGAGGATTTCCACACGCACGCGTGAGCCCTCAGCTACACACGTCTTGAGCTCAGATCGTATAGTTGACGCATTATTGTTAGAAGATTGATCACTCGAGCTTTAGGACATGACGGATATTGAGCAGGCACCTGCGGCCTGTGCAAAACCCCCAATCAAGACAATCTTACGCGTTTCTGTTCATTCATGGTAGCCGATCATCGATCATCTCCCGGACTTCCTCGGAGTTGCAAGGTCAATCGCGCATATGCTTCTCAACGAATGATATGTCTACAGAATACGCGTCGAGTTTGAAGTATGTCGATAAGTTGGAAGAAGGCTTAGCCGTGAATCGGCTCAAGAGATGAGGACTAGTGGGTACATGCGTATAAAATCATCGTAGTGGTTCACAGTTATCGAGCCCGGCCACCCGCATCACACTGG
>QGOA01012641.1:0-10929 GCA_003313075.1 Termitomyces sp. MG16
ATAAATGGATAATTTACCAGGGCTTACTACAAGTCAGTATGGTTAGGTCAGTAATTCATTTGATCCGTTCATCTGCTCATAGTTATCTGGGACAGAAATTTGTCCCTCAATTTTCTGCTTCGTTTCGCGTTCGATTTCTCTGAATTTCAAGCTTAGTCTGCGGTCACTATCGCCCTACAGGTTTTTCAAGTTTTCTGACCGGTCGCAGTGCCCGTTTATTTTTGGCGCCAATTTCTTTTTTGCCATTGTTTTGCTTATTGCAGCCCTGTTTTTAATCCCATTGCTCCGCCATCAGAACCCAAGCTTGTACAACCATGCATCTCCATGTTACTGATTTTTCAGACTCACACGGTTGCTTCTCGGCCCGCTATTGTCAATCCACACGTTTTCTTGTCTCCAGTTTTCTGGACCGCGTTTTGATCCCATCACTCCGCCATTAGAACTCAAGCTCATACAACCATCTAGCTTTTTATAGCTTATTTTTTTTCTGCAAAAATTAAATATTTCATGCATAAAATAAATATTTTCAAAAAATACCAAATATGATGTTTTGCTAAAAACCAGGCAGTACTTTTGGAGATGGCGAGATACTGGACAATAACAGCATTGTCAAAAATACCAAATATGATGTTTTGCCAAAAACCAGGCAGTACTTTTGGAGATGGCGAGATACTGGACAATAACAGCATTGTCAATTATTGCTTTTACATGAAAAAAAAATTATTATTTATTTGCGTAACATAATTTTCATTATAAGACAAACATTTTTGCACGCATCGGACACGATACTGGACAATAACAGCATTGTCAATTATTGCTTTTACGTGAAAAAAAAAATATTATTTATTTGCATAACATAATTTTTATTATAAGACAAACATTTTTGCACGCATCGGACACGGAGAGTCTTCATTGTTGGAGTTGAGAACTGTGTTCTGGGAGTCAAACGAGTGTGGGACGACAATGGTGGGGATGTACGAGTATGAGTAGATGGGGCGTCTTGGTTGGTACGACAAGATGTTTTTCTTCCTCTATTTCCTGCTCCGTCTCGTGTTCAATCCCTCCAATTTTCAAGCTCAGCCTCCAGTCACTGTCCCTCTACAGGTTTTTCAGGTTTTCTGACTGATCGCAGTGCCCATTTATTTTTGGCGCCAGTTTCTTTTTTGCCATCGTTTTGCTTATTGCAGCCCTGTTTTTGATCCCATTGCTCTGCCATCAAAACCCAAGCTCTTACAACCATGCATCTCTATGTTCCTGATTTTTCAGACCCACACATTTGCTTCCTGGCCCATTATTGTCAATCTACACGTTTTTTTGTCCCCAGTTTTCTGGACCACGTTTATCTCTCAGAGCTCAACAATTGCATACAAACAGGCAGTATTTTTGGACTTTTGAGAGATGCGCTTATAAAAAAGGCAAACACTGTATTATTGGCCATGCCATGCTTTGCGCCCAGTACTTTTGAAGATGGCAAGATACTGAACAATCACAGCATTGTCAATTATTGCTTTTGCATGAAAAAAATATGTTATTTATCTGCGTAACATAATCTGAAAGCAGGAATTGTCTCTTAATTTTCTGCTAAATTTGTCCCTCAATTTTCTGCTTTGTTTCGTGTTCGATTTCTCCGATTTTCATGCTCAGCTTCCAGTGACTGTTCCTCTACAGGGTTTTCAGGTTTCCTGACCGATCGCAGTGCCCGTCTATTTTTGGCGCCAGTTTCTTTTCTGCCATCATTTTGCTCATTGCAGCCTTGTTTTTGATCCCATGGCTCCGCCATCAGAACCCAAGCTTGTACAACCATGCATCTCTATGTTTCTAATTTCTCAGACCCACACGTTTGCTTCCTAGATCTAATGTACGGTGAAGCTCGGACTCTTTCCAAGTCATGAGTTCAGCTTTGTTTAACCACATTCGCCAGCTACTAGTGATTATCTTGCCAAGTTCCTGTTATGTGAGGGATCGGATAACGGCCATTATCAGTGTGACTGTCACACAAAAGTCACACAGATATTGGCATCGGAATTGTCCCCTCTGTGTAGAGTTAGATTCTACTCTAATCTCTTAGGTCTTAGTGTGAAATATATTCCAAAATACCTTGGTTAGGACTGACAACTTTCATATTGGTGGTATGAGCCCTTGATCTTGTAATATTTCACATTTGATTTTGAGCCTTTCCTGATCAGTCGATCATCATGTTCTAAGTTGTCCCCTCTGTCTAGATTCAGATTCTACTGTAATCCTTTAGATCTCACTGTAAAATATCTTCCAAAATACCTTGGCTAGGACTGACAACTTTAACATTGGGGGTATGAGGCCTTGATCTTGTGATATTTTACATTTGATTTTGAGCCTTTCCTAATTGATCAATCATCATGTTCCAAGTTGTCCCCTCTTTCTAGATCCAGATTCTACTATAATACCTTAGGTCTCAGTATAGAATATATACCGAAATACCTTGGTTAAGACTAACAACTTTTATATTGATAGTATGAGCTCTTGATCTTGTGATATCTTACATTTGATTTTGAGCCTTTCCTGATCAGTCAATCATTATATTCTAAGTTCTCTCCTCTGTCTAGCTTCAGATTCTACTGTAATCCTTTAGATCTTAGTGTGAAATATCTTCCAAAATACCTTGGCTAGGACTGACAACTTTAACATTGGGAGCATGAGGCTTTGATCTTGTGATATTTCACATTTGATTTTGAGCCTTTTCTGATTGGTCGATTATTATGTTCTAAGTTGTCCCCTTTTTCTAGATCCAGATTCTACCTCAATCCCTTAGGTCTCAGTGTGAAATATATTCCAAAATACCTTGGCTAGGGCTAACAACTTTTATATTGATAGTATGAGCTCTTGATCTTGTGATATTTCACATTTGATTTTGAGCCTTTCCGGATTAGTCGATCATCATGTTCCAAGTTGTCTCCTCTATTTAGATTCAGATTCTACTGTAATCTTTTAGATCTCACTGTGAAATATCTTCCAAAATACCTTGGCTAGGACTAATAACTTCTACTTTGATAGTACAAGCCCTTAATTCTGTGATATTCTGCATTTGATTTTGAGCATTTTTTAACTCGTCGATCATCATGTTCCAGGGTTGTCCTCTCTGCTCAAAGTCAGAATCTGCTTTATTTAATTAGTCAATCATTATATTTCCTTCTGACTTCTTAAATTTAAGCATATATCATCAGTCTTGACATATTCTTCAAAACTACTAACTGTCTCTTTCAAAACTTACATTTAGTATGCATATATGCTATATTTTCATACACTATAGCATTCTACTAATCATCAGCTTTCTATTTGTATTTTATACATGTATATTTACTCTGAAGCTGCTCATATAACTAAGCGAACATCTGCTACTATTAGATTTTGGATAGCTATCTCTTTAAATTTGTGATTCATCGCCCAGCAAGTTTATATTTAACTTACTAGCAGCCAAAAAGCTATGTAATCAAGTTAGATATCTTTAATTAAATAGTGGCTTTTATACAGTTTTTTTTTGAATCAGTTTACTTAGTTCGGTGTAAAGGCGAGCGCCAAAGGTAGTGAGCGTTTTCGGAGGCCTCTGCGTGCTCAGGAGTTCCTTCGGTCACACCCGTACCTTTCCCCCTTCCAGATCGTATGCCGATTGCGGCACGGTGCCAGGGCTCTGGCAGATGCCGTGGTGTGATCAGCACGGTACACGGTCTCAGACATCTTGGGCAGTCCCTCTTTCCGTCTGCCTCCTTTCTCCCCCAGCTGCCCAAGTGAGTGCCAAGGTGCTCTCTCACATTACCAGTCGTTCTCACTGCGATTCTTTTCTTCTTAGTTTTTCGTTTATTTATTGTTCCTTCTTGTCATCGTTCGTCTGCTCTATAAACCTCTGGTGAGACCCCCCCCCTTACATGGCCACCTGGTGAGCCGGGCTCACCTCTCACCTTAGATATTTCGTCCCCACCAAAAAGGTTATTTTGCATTGCGCCATCCCAAGATGAAATATCTAAAGTAAGTTCACGATGGGAAGGTCGCGTCGGCCTCTTGCTCATTTTTTCACACCAGTATTATTTAGTGTACTTTTATCCATAAAATCGTCAACCCTCCCTCCTCACCCTGTATTGTAATTAGTAGCTAGCTAGTGGTCGCTTTTCGCCTCACTTTGTTAATTCACGGCGCTATCAAACTTTCCAACTGCAGAGGCGGCACTCACATTGTGAGTGCCCCATGATATCACAGATTGTAAAAATTATACATAATAAATTATCTATATTTATTTGTCAGCATTAAAGCACATGACTTGCAGGTGCACTGACACTTTTGTTGATATCTATTTAATTTATATAGGATTAACCTCACATTGAAATATAAATTTATTTTTTTAAACAAATTAATTAGTGTGGGGAACTTGATCATTTTTGACAAGGGCTCTTTGAGAGCCCTTGTCAAAAGTGATCAAGCACAGCCACAAGCTGTCTGGCACTCATAATCACAACCACAACTATATTAGCAGTCCCCTGGAAGGTTCGACTCCTTTCAAGGACATTTCAATATGCAGTGAGTTTCTTACTCTGCTAATTATCTAACAATTTTCATTCAATATCATAGTCTTGAACTTGGTGTTCTCTCAATAGTCTGCAGAAGCTCACCTTTTTTCTAGTTGTTCACAGACGCCAACCTATATGGCAGGGTTAGCATCGCAGGTTGTGTCACCCAATCTGTAAGCACAAATTTCGCTTGAGGGAATCCCCAATGACTGATTGTGAAACAGTCCGCTGAACTGTTTTGCATGTATCCTGTAAGCCGTGCAATTATTTAATCAGCGTAGCATGTCATGACTTTGAATTTGGAGTCGTTCTAAATGCTGGATCAGTTTTGTTTTGGAGTTTACTCCCGCTTTCTACAATAACGGTCAGTAGATGCTACGGCTTCGTTCCTTTCAACCCCTGACTCAAAAGTCCTTTTCCAGAATACACCTTGGGTGAGTTCGTTGTCCATTGATGAGTCTGCCACAGCCAACAGGAAACATGACGAGGACCATTCACATTATTGTTACGAAGCAGTGGGCACGGGGAGCCACAGAGTTGCGATTGATACACGCCATGTCCTTGACTCTCCAGCCTGCGATGCATACAAGCATGCCTCTTCCAAATCTTGCGGAGTTTAGTTTCTGACATCTGCAGTCGTCATTTCTGCAAACGAGACCTCAGTTCATCATAAACTGGCCGGAGTTCCCTTCGTAGCAGGTGCATGTCTTATCAATTCTCCGTCATCTCAGATCTACCAGTGTCATCTCGTGAGTCAGTCAGGTAAAGGTAGACAACGTGGTAGGCAGCGTGCATGGAGGTGATATTTGTCTCAATGTTTTAAGCGCTTACGACTGGATACATATAAAAGCACAGCCTTGAGTACCTGAGATGAGGAGCCCTGTAGTCTGACTAAATCATATATCACCTCTATCTACATGCCAGAATCTCCATTTCGCATCTTTTGAGCACCTTGTGTACGAGCGCCCACTGAAGGAATTGAAGCATGCACCTGACAAGAGGCTCAATAGCAACCAGTTCGATTCAATAATCATCATAATTAAAAAAAAAGGTTGTTGCCAGAGATTTTGCGTGCGGAGTTTGAAGATCTGTGCCCAGCTTTTGCTGCCTTCAATGCAACCAGCCGCATTATAAATTACCCTTGTTCCAGTAAATATGCGACAAAGACATGAAGATAGTCATACGGCGCTATTGCTGGATGCAAGGTTGGCAGTGGATCATCTGATCTCGTGAGTTTGTTGTCATCATTGTCGTGTGCAATCGCCAGCTTACATTTTCTCCAGTGGAAGCTTCAAAATCGTGCTTGTCGTTGTCATGCAAGACCAGTGGCCATCTCAGTGGTCTGTTGAGCTCAGAGCAGATTGGAAAACATTTCAGCATCCGGTATCTGTAAGGCAACCGTCTCTGGCCCCATTGTCTGAGAAAGATTTTCAACATTGGCGGCTACAGCTTCGAGGCTCACGCTCTCAGTGCATGTCTTCAGTTCATCATCGACTGCTCTGATGTACACATGCAGCTGCTGCAGATGATATTGACTCTGAGCCTCTCAACCCAATCTCTAGTGGCATCCTCGGCCTTGGCCTGCTTCTCAACCTCGATCATCGCAGAACACATCTCACCCTCACCTCCAACTCCTCCGACAACACCACATGAGCTTTGAATTTCTATTCATTTGCACCAGTGTTGTTGGCACATTCTGGCCACTTCCTATCAGGCTCTGATATAGTTTTTGCCAGCTCGGAATTGGTCAACATCTCAGCTTTGTCAATAACTCGTCCACAATCCATTACGCAGCTCTGGACAGTCAAGGTACATTGCCTTGTGCGTGATCACCATTTGAATCAATGGGGAACCACGTCTAGTCCAGATTGGGAGCAGCAGTACCGGTGCAGCGTTTCCAAGCGCTGTGCCCGATAGTGGGGTGCTGCTAATTTTGACAACCTTGGCATAGGTCCTGCAAATGATGGGCACCATGTACGTCGTCTTCGTGATTTATTGACTTTGCTGATTTTGAGGTAGACTACGCAACATGCATGACCTGCTAAACTTGATGATAACCCTTCACGATTGCATCCTCTCAACCTCACTACACCACCCTCAAACCACAACACCACCAGCTTTTGTACTTGCATAATTAATCCTTCAATTCTGTGGTGCGCCTGCCAACATTATCCTCAGCATCCCATTGCTTCACAATGCTTACACAGTCACAGTCATAGGCTATAAGCCACTCAACAAATTAGGCGCCTTTGACACTGCCAGCACAAAACCAATTCTTCTAGTGGTGCAGGCGACATCAAGCCCTATCTCAGACTTATAGGAATCACATACTCCATCAAGATACTACCAGAATTCTGGTCATGGGCTGGTGGATTTGAGACTTGGAGAGCCTGAGCTGGAGTGGTAGTGGGAGATGGAGGTGCGCCCGCCACAGAGGGAAGGGGGGAGGACAATACACAGGGGAATGAAGATGATAAACTTGTCGTGGGTATGGCAGAGGACAGTGGCAGGCCTGGGGATCAAAGGAACTGGTGCAAGGTCTGCAAGGATTGGGTTGCAGCAGCATTTGAAAGGTGAGAGTCATGGATATGTCAACATAGCCAGCATCAGACAGAGATTACACTTACCATGTGGCCCATGTCCATCTGGTGCCCTGCGTGCATAGTCTATGTAGCCAGTGTTAGCCTACCACCAATGATGTCTGTAGTAATTTGTTAGTATCTCAACAGTTCCAGGTGCAGACACATCCACAGAATCTCCTGATTGCGCACGACAACACTCAAATCATCCTCAAGGTGCTCTGTGCACTCATCCACCATGTCCACATAACACGCCAACACCTTGTTGGTGCCCCTGCAGAAATAACGCATTGGACAGTGGCAGTGCACATGCTGCAGCGTGTGCCAAGAGCACATGCAATGGCGACTGCAGCAACTTGATTGATTTTGTGAAGAGATGCAGATAAGAAGCTGCCATACTTACTAAATATTACTGAGACTTGTGATACAGAGGCTGTTATTTGTTTACGTGGCTGCCGAGGAGGGCGGGAATAATGTAGCAAAGAAGGAGAATCCAATGGGCAAAAATTATCGGATTGTGGCACGAGACTATGACAAGTTCTTCAACATTGGAGAGGTTCCATAGACTGCGGTACGCTAATACCTTGGCAGCACCACTATCCTGGTAATGTCTTGCCATATAGTGGGGTCATCCAACGACTGAATCCATGTGCAGATCTTAGTTTGAGTAGACTATTGGACGTACTCAGAGTAAGGTTCTGGCTTGTTTAAGGGTGCCAAGAGATCTGAGTAGTAGAGAGGACTCATTTGGTCCGTATTATTCCAGTGGTTCATGACTTTAACTCTTGATATGTTTAACTTTATATAACATATCTTTGATGTTCTTCCAAAGGCTCACTTGGTCCGAGGGCTTGCCTGTAATTCACCGACATTTTCTCACTGGCATTTGAGAAAGTCAACTATTGAGCTCTATGCAGTATAGTACCTCAATTTTAATAATTATTAGCTTTATTGTTCATGCTCATTGTCACTGCATTATGCAATTAAACTAAAAGAGCTCAGGAGAATTGTCGCACTTTTGTAAATCTTATTTAGTATTAAGCTTTTATATTGTTGCATATGGAATCCTCTAGCAGCATATAAGACCAAGTTACCGATACCACTCTTACTTTTGTTCCACCACTCTCTCCAACTTTGCTTTTGTTTTTCAACAATAAATACTCAGAATTTTCACAAGCAAAGTACTTACTTTTTTTTTACAATTCTTTCAAGTATTCATATTTACCAGGTTACTATGCCAAAGCTGTAGGAATTCTGAGTATTGTTTATGGATCTCTTGGTCATACTCAGTCTTTAGTATAACGTGTCCAATTGAAGCATGCCAAAGGCCAACCTATCCCAGCAGTCGAGATGAAAAGAAGCAACACAATGCCAAGTATCACAATTTAACTCATACCTTTATATTTAATGGTTAGTTATAATGTCTTTATTCTAGCTTGATATCTTCTCATTTTTTTCTTAAATTAGACAAGCCTGTCACAGTCCACCGAGCTCATCCAGCTGCTTATTTACCATGTCTCTGTGGTGCTGAGAAGCATGCTAGGCTTTCTTATCTCAATATTAAGCAAATGCTTCAGATGAATCCCCACCCTCAAGCTGATGATGATTCTGCTTTTCCAGATACAAAGCCAGCTACTTCTAAGCAGAGTAACAAAGTTACCTTGCAGGCTGATGCTTTAGCTTCTACTGCTGGACCATCGAGCACTTATGCAGCATCTGATTTGGGTGGTGATAGTGCTTTACCTCTTGCATGCCCAAATATTCTTGTATCCCCTTCTAAACACGCCAATCCCATTATTTCTCAATCTTCCTCTCTGGTTCCAGTCTCTGGACATTATGGTTCTCCTTCTATATCTCCTTCCAAATGCAGCAAATCTGTTATTTCTCAATCTCCATCTCTTGTTGCAGTTTCTGCATCTCTTTTACCAGCCATGCAGCGAGCAGAGCCTATAACTAGTGGTGCTGCTGCAGAACAACTATATTCTGACAGTGAGGATGATGCATATAATCTGGTAGATGACTCTGGAAATCAACTAGGTTATGACGAGTCTATCTTTTTACCAGAGCAACCTATTTTGCCCACACCAGATGATATTGTCCAAAAGACTCGCCAGTAACTTGCTGGTTACCAGCTCATTGTTGACCCCAATTTTAATTGCATTGTCTGCCTTGTCTGCCAATCTTTGATTCCATTCAAGCAAGTTTATTGCCATGCTTATAATCATACTACGTGAGACTGTCTCAACCTCTCAAAGGATCGCCAAATTCCTAATCAAGAAAAGCTAGAGGAATTGCTAGTTTTACTTGGTGGACATAAACCTGTTGTCCTTAAATCAGCTTCTATTCCTCCATTTGAGGGAATTGATATCATCACTGGCATTAAATGCCAAATTCCATCTTGTCCTATTCAGCATCTTCTACACTCTATCCGAGCTGTCTTTTATAGATACTGCAAGGTTTTTCATCCTAGTTATGCAGGAAAAGACAGGAAATATTCTGAGGTGGTTTGGGAGTTTTGACTACCACTTATATTCCAACTAAAAACACTCATGCTCGGTCAATTGTTCTTGACCAATTGGGCTGGCACGTTCTTCTTAAAGATGTTGATCTTGGGGAATTGCGATAAACTGCTAGGCCACCACTCAAAGACTCTGTTCTGAACCATACTTTTATCACCTCCACCAACTTGGAAAGCAATATTATGCCAATATTGCAAAGCATCTTGGTGAATTAGATATCTTGACCCGCCACCTCATCAGATCTCCAGAGCCCAAGTTTGTCTATTTGATTTTCCAGTTTATAATTTACCATTGATTGAATTTTTTTATAGAATTGCAATTAAACACAAGCCATTCATGATGCCTCAGGAAATCAGTACTCTTTCTGAGTATTCTGATTTTATTGCTTATTTCATTGTCTTCATTTTGCGCCATATCCAGAAGCCTATGTCTAGGTTTCCTGTGCCTCTTCATCCTGATGTGCTTGCTCTTTACATGTTTCTTGAGCAATCTCTTCAAGATTCTACAGCCAGCAGTGATTCTCTTGTTAAAGATATTCATCAATGTATTTGGGCATTGTTGAGCTGCCCAAGTGATGACTTTCTTCAAAATGATACACAGGATCTCTTTACTTGCTTTTTAATCACATACCACTTGAAAGATAACTATGGAACCTTGGCTTCTCCTTCACAATTTTCTCATAATATTTCTTGAGCTCAATGGTGCTTCTGAGCAACTGCTTGCTGGCAAATAATTTGCATTGCTGAGCAAACAGGAGTTACTTGTCAAGTGTAAGTATTTCTACTTATTATATGCATTATTTATTTTGTATTCAATTCAAATTAGAGCATATGAAAAGCATGTCCAACCTTGAATTCATGAGGGGCAGCAGCATCTTTTCAATTTCCTGCGACAAAGTATGCTTCATCTTACTGTTATTGCCAAAGCACAACCTGGGATTGCTCAATTCAATTGGAATTCAACCAAGACAGCTCTCAGTATTGACGGATTTCCAATTGTTATGAAGAAGCTATATGCTGGTCTTGATAATATTATTCTTCAAGTTGAATCAATGATTCAAAGGCTTTTTAGGGGTGCTGATTTTCATGACATTCTCAAATATATCAACTCTCGCATAGATCCTAGTGCTAACTCTGCCGAATCTTGGTTCTGAGATAATCCTCAAAAGGAGGACATTCATTTTTCTATTTATTCTATGCAAGAAAACAACTTAAAACAATTTGAATACCAACTCTTGCATCATCTCTCTAAAGATTCAAGATTGTTTCAACAAATTCAAGGATCTATCAACCCTAG
>QGOA01012650.1:0-17704 GCA_003313075.1 Termitomyces sp. MG16
CGAAAAATGAAAGTGGGCAAGACGCACCGTAGAACTGACGAGAAAAAGTATTGCATCTCCTGACCCCAAAGCAATTGGGAGTTGTAAAGACCGCTCAAGAAGAAACGACGTGTGCGGACCTTCAATCGTCTTCTTAGACCTTTATCCTCGTCTTGCTCCGGCGTTTACTCGTCCACGATCGCCTTTCGCATGCGCGTACGGCTCCTCATTGATCGTCACTAGATCAACCAAGACTTGCGTAGCTAAGCGGCCTGTGCCTCCCACCAAAATACCTACCATACACGCAACACCGCAAAAGACGTAAACGGGGTACATGGCATCAAGGACGAAGAGCACGATGGAGCGGGGCCAGCGCACGACGATGTCGATGAGGATATCGAGGAAGACGACGAGATGCGCGAAGAGGTAGAGGATTGGCAAGGGCGAGAGGTAGTTGAGGGGGTGTGTTAGGAGTGAGATGAGGGATTTGGTGAGAGAGGCTATAGTGGCGGCGGCGATGGAGAGTCTGGAGATGGCGTAGGAAGTAGGCGTTCTAGTGGGGGAGGCACGGGTGTCGCCATGGTTGGATGATGAACGCAAGTCGAAGGGTTACATGTGTGATCTGGGTATCAACTGACGTCTAGGACACATCGAAAGAAGGAATCGGTAGACATTGCTAGGGATTTTATGATAGTACTGTAGAATTCTGAGAATTTCTTTACAATGTTGTTAAACGGTAGTTACCGAGGTCAGGAATTGTGAGCAAGTAGCGCAGGAATGAGACTGAGGTGTGAGTAGACGCAAGTGCAGCCACCATCGAAGGTACTTGAGGGGCGCAGTCAGCAATGATGAAAGGGAAAAGCCTTACGGGCCAGTACGGGGACACGACAATAAGCGTATTGAAGGTAGAAAAATACAATTGTGGTAACTGCAGGAATTTATTTGTACGTGTTAGTATCTAAGGTGTCCATGTAGCTTTAACAAATGTTACTATGCCTACGCTATACAAAAGAGATAGCTATGGTCGCATCTAAAGATACGCACTACTTATCCTTCACCAGTAAGATTGATGCTCAATTATCGATATCACGACAGTAGGGTTTAAGCACTGATCTTCCAAGAGCAAAGTCAACTTCAGCCCGTACGCCGTGATACGTTTATGTACGTCCTTTGCGCCAGCATAGCTTCTTCGAAAAATAGGGCAGTTAGGTAAAGTATCGGAGGCAGCGAAGATAGTAAATTCTTTCGACGAGTTTGTTAAGAAGTTCGCGCATTGTTTTCATGAATCGGACAAAATACTGTAAGCGTTTGTGAAGCACCCTATGTTATTTGAATTTTTCTCATATTCTCTAGTTTTCAGAATCCTAAACAAACTCTCTCATTCATATCCATGTAGCGGAAAGTCAATTTTGACCCGCACGCCACGATGCGTTCCAAGTGTCTCCTCATGTACAACGACTTCCAAGGGTTTTGTCCAACGTTTTCGAACACCTCGGCAGTTATGCAAAGGATCGGGGGGAGCGAAGATGATGCTCTCTTTTCGACGAGTTTGGTGACATGTTCTAGAGACTCGATACTTTGAATGATGACAGTGAGTGTTTGGATGTTGGGCAGGAGAATTCCCTCTGCCATTTTGTTCATAGTTTCATCGGAGAAAACAACGGTTGGTGCTTCGAGCGTCTGTAGGGAAGGTTGTTTCTCGAGCTTGAGATCTGTATCCGCTGAAGGCAGGATGCAGCCTTCAAAAATCAGCTTACGGATGGAATGTCCTGAATTGTTTGTAAGATGGCCGACATCGGGTCTGACAACAGTTAGAGACTCAAGGTACATCTGTAACATTTTCGTGTGTATAGTGAGTGATTCAAGCGAAGGCATAATCAGACAGTGGGTGAGCGAGTACATGTTGTTGGGGTCAGATCGGCAAGAGACAAGGACGAGATCAGTGAGGTAGGGCAAGCGTGTGGTCCAAGGACAGGGTGTGGAAACGTTCTTCACAAAAATAGTACACTTCTGGAGGCTCTTACATTGTTCCAGCAGTTTGACTGCCTGTGGTATGCTAAGGAAGTCCCTCATCTCGCTGAACCAAATGCACAAATTTGTAAGCTGTCTCCATGGCACTTTTCTAGCCAGTAACGAGAACGACTTCATTGGCATAGAAAGCCCGACCTTGAAGATGCGCAGGTTCACCATTCCCACGAAACATCGAGAACGCTTCGGGTCATTGCGAGTGACTATGATAGACAAGTCTTCCAGCAAGGGAAAGGAATGCTTTGGCATTCCAAGGAAGTGATCCGCTTTATCAATGTCGAGACGGCGAATTACTTTGTTTTGAGACAGTAGGAGAAACCAGCCAGTAGAAAATGGTCTGAATTCGAGACCCGCGATGACCTCTAGTGAAAGGGGATAGGAATCGACGATAAAGTTTTCTATCCAGAAGAGGATATCCTTGTCACGTTTCCTGTTACCAAGAACGAAAGAAGCATCATTCCAAAAGGAGGGTTGGGACCTGCAAATAGCCCTCCACCTAGAGCAGACATGCGACAACTTCAGAGGTCCATACCTTGCCCGCTCATAATTGACGGGAAAATATGGCAAACCCTTTGTATATTGGAATATGATGCGCAGAACCTCTGTCGGCACTGCCTTGTGCAGAGCGAGAGCTACTTTCAACCTCTCAACGTGAGATCCTGTGGCAAACGACTCCCCCTTTGCTAGCGAATGACGTTCAGCCTCTTGGAGCATTGCTTTCGCTAGCACAGCTTCTGCCGGAGAGAGTATAATATTGTTGGAAGTCCCTGCATTGAACTCGATCCAACGTAGGGTCTCAGGATTGGCATTGAGAAGAATGTTAGGCAGCATGATAGCGGATGGGATGACGTTTTGAGTGCTGTCAAGTGTGCGGGTCCGTCGTTATGTCAAGGCAAGTGCGAGCTGAAAGACGGTGGTCGGTAGATTTGTGTGTAGGTGGTATTTCATGATCTAGCAAATTAACCTTTTTGTGAACAATAGGAAAAGCGACAGCGACAAAGACAAGGACGAATCCTACGGCAATGATTCCTACGACAATGATTCCTACGACAATACCAAAAACGACAAAAACAAAAACAACCAAGACAAGAAAAAGGCGCGCACAACGACGATGAAAAACAGAGGGGGTGAGTACCGCCACCCAGACCTTGGGCATTGGAGGAGTCCGTTTTGGCTGTAAGAGCTGGTTTTGAGACTGAAAGCACAGATCCATGCATATAAGATGAGCCTGCCAAGTAGCTAAGAATTTCAAAGCGAGGAAGAAAAAGTCATCCAAGGAAGGAAGGTCCTTCCATTAAGAGATTTGTGCTGCACGAATCTCAGAAAGAATACGAATGAAATTGGTCCGTCGCTGCGTGAATATGAGCGTATCGACGTGAAAATGAAGGGACAAGACGTACATACCTGTAAAGAAACTGTTAAACCTTCTTAGACAGATCATAATAGACGTCTCTAACACTTGAACAGCAATAGTCCACGATTGGCGTGTCGGGGGTATATAGGTGTTATACCATGTCTTTCAGAACACTTCTAGCATCCTTTGAATGATTTCAAGGATACCTCTAACTTTGCGATGCGCGTTGATAATGGTCTCGTCACCCCTGGCAGCATGGTATGTGCTTCTTGATGGGATTTAGGGGGGTTGTTTGTGTCGTGTCTTGTTTTATGTATTATGTGATTTTTTTTTTGTTTTCCGCATTATCAATAGGGAAAACGGTTACGGTACCCGTAAACTGTTGGACTTTCTGACTTATCACATATATCACACAGTCACTCATCCGCCAACTCAGGGCCGCTCTTTATCATATCACTGTCTTGTGGTGAACAATGGTCCATTGTTCACACATACGTATATAAAAACGGACACTCAGTAGATAGGACCCTCAGTCATTTACACCGGACTGAGGGTACGTTGAACACATTACGCATATTACGACTTACTGACTGTACCGTAGATCAATACTTACATTGCTCTTAGGTACAGTACAAATCTTAGTCATTTACACCGGACTGAGGATCAATACTTACATTGCTCTTAGTCTAACCATCAGGGGTCCGGATTCTAACATAAACCGTGCCGTACAATAAATTCCACATCCCTTGACGGCACGGCATGGCACGGCATATTTACGGCCGTAACCGTAATATACGGCTACAGTATTGCTAGATTTATTTAAAACATGTATTTACAACTTATTGCAACAATAGCGAGATAATTTAAGTCTTTGCTTGACAATCATAAGTGTTTGAATGGTCTCAGGGTGCAAACTGGGAGCACATTCATTAGAAGCAATTGTAGTAGAACAGAGACTTGGGGGTTAGAAAAATAAGATCATGTTGCGTATCTGAATTTTCGGGTCCTAGGTTAAGTTGTACAATACCGTGATCCTGGGTACAAGACGTACAATACACATGGGTCATAATTACGACTTGGGCACAACAAATTTGTGAAAAACATGCCGTGAGTGGAGTAATCTTGAGATCCTTTGCCAAGTAATGAAAAAGAGAACTCTACCTTGATAAGGCCAGAATTCCATTAACAAGTTGTTGTAAGCATGAAGCTTACGTCCTACCTTTTTGATCTAGATGTATAGGGGAAGGGGGGAGATCGAGCTCAAGATCAGGATGAGGTTTCAAACCTTATTCTTCCCAAACCTTATTGAGAAGTATATAGGAGGACGGTAGAACATGTTTTTGGTATGGTTTTTTGGAGTCCTACCTTGTGTCATTCTGTTCTCGTGTGATCTCTCGATATTTTCTAGTAAAGATGGAATAACGAAATGAATAGAACTAAGGAACACTGTCTACCGATTGTGCGTTATGGTATGCAGAGATCACGTGATAGGCTCGTATTGTGGAGGTATCATTACACCAGGTCCCTCCTTCGTAAGAAAAGAGCCCGGCCTTGAAGCACGCCAAAAGAGCGAGATACACCAAAAGGGAAAAGAAAGGAAAGAAAAGAAAAGAAAAGAAAGGCGCACATCACTCCTGTTGCTTGCCCTTCTTCCTGTGCCTCCCACGCGCCTTCTCGTTTGCACGGAACTCTTGAATTGCCTCCAACGTGTGCGGCATGTCGTACTCCTTCAACCACTTGTCCTTGCTCTCGTCGTAACCCCTCCACCTGACCAAAAACTCGGAGACCCCACCTCTCGTTCACCTTTCCCACAAAATGTGCTTGATCTCCACCTCCTCCCCACTCTCCATCTGGACCGGGGGTGGCGGCTCCTGACGCCGTCCCAGTATTGTGTCCTCCCGTGCAGGCACCAGGCACGAGACATGGAATACGTTGTGAATGGCCCACCCATCAGGGAGTGCCAGACGGTAGGCGGTGTCGGAAATCTTCTGCACCACCTGGAAGGGGCCAAACCGTTTGAAATCGAGCTTGTGGTTTGGGCAATCTGATTGCAGGTCTGCCCACTCCAAGAACACGCAGTCACCTGCAATGTAGTCCAGAGCCTCATCTACCCACGCATCATAGAAGCGCTTCATGCGCTCCCCTGACAGCTCCAGCAAGGCCTTAAGCTCAGCCTGCACGGTGTATATCCTGTCCAGCCTTTTGTTGGCCTTGGGTACTGACTGCAAGTTCACAGAGTTGACAGAAAATGTGGGGTTGTAGGTATATTCAGTGTAGAATGGCAACATATCAATGGCTGCATTTGGGCAGTTGTTGTATGTGAACTCGGCGAAAGGCAGCCAATCCACCCAATCATCCGGTAGTAGTCAACAAATGTGCACAGGTATACTTCTAATTCTTGGTTCACCTTCTCCATCTGGCTGTCTGTCTGCGGATGGTGTGCTGTCAAAAGCACTGGCTTGATACCCAGGTGCTCCCACATCCTCCTTGTGTACTGTGCCACAAGCTGGAGGCCACAATCTGACACGACCTTTTTGGGAGTGCCATGCAGGCACCACACTCTTGCCAAGAATGTGTCACACATGGCCACTGCATCATCCATCAAGTGGGCTGGCAGGAAGTGAGCGTGTTTTGTGGACTTATCACAAACCATCTGGACTGCTTTGAAATCCTGTGAGGGTGGCAACGGCCCCACATAGTCTGTTGAGATGTGCTGCCAAGGCCTGTCAGGAACCTCCAGCAGCTGCAAAGGACCAAACAGCTTCTGTCACCTAAGCTTAATGTGCTGGCAGGTCTTGCAGCCGTCAATGTAGCGCTTGACGTATTCTGACATCTGTGGCCAATAGTAGTTATGTGCAATGAGAGCCAGGATGTTTGCGTGCCCTAGATGCCTGGCTGGAATCAAGTCATGGTACAGCTGGAGGATCGCCCACTTCATGTCCTTGTCTTCTGGCACATAGACCAAGCCCTGGAATTGCACCAAGTCCCCATCTAACAAGAACTCCTTCAACCATGACCTGACCAGCACCGGTGTGGACTTCAGGCCCCACAGCAGGGCGAGCCTCTAGTCAGACCTCGACACTCATCATATCATTGCCAGAATGTTGCCATCTGCCAACAACTGCTGCACCCCAGCCACTCCCCTCACCACCTCCAACTCCTCACAGCACTCCACCATCACCACCACTGCACGCACCTGCCACCGTCTCATCAGAGAGTACCTGCCATCCTGCATTGTCAAGACCAGTGACCTCATGATCTGGATGACAAGACAGCCTATCCAGGCCAGCGCTGAGACGTCCCAGTCAATGGTGGATCCAGAAAACAAAATGGTTGAGGAAGATGCTCCACTTTGCCTGCCAGTGGTTAAGATTGCAAGTGGACATAAAATACTCCAGATTGCAGTGGTCTGAAAAGACATTTACGGCATGTGGATTGCCTTCTAAGTATGGGTGCCAGGCTTCAAAGGCCCTCACAATCAATAGGAGCTCCTTATCATGAACATTGTAGTTGTGCTCTGTAGGCTGCATCATCTTTGAGAAGAAGGCAATAGGACACCACTCCCCCTCCTTCACCTGCTGTGACAAAATCTTGCCTACTGCAAAATCCGATGTGTCCATCTCTACACAGAACTGTGCCTCCATGTCTGGTATTATCAGGACCAGAGCCCCAGTAAACATCTACTTCAACCCATCAAACGCAGCCTGTTTCTCTCCACCCCACCACCACAAACAGTCCTTTGCCTTGAGTTGCTTCAGCAGCTGTGTGATTATTGCATAATTCTTGATGAAGCGCTGGTAAAAATTGCAGAATCCAAGAAATTGGTTGACATGCTTCAGGTTACAAGGTACTGGCCACTCTGTGATGCCACTAAGCTTCACAGGGTCCATACTAACATGCCCTGGAGAGATCTTCATGCCCAGGTTATCAGCCTCCATAGTCAGGAAATGGCACTTCTCAGGCTTCAAGAACAAATCCTTTTGACGTAGTCAACACAACACCTCGTGAACATGCACGTCATGCTGCGCTGGGTCCTCCAAGAATATAATGATATCATCAAGATAAAGCACCACATATACATCAACCAGATCATGAAACAGGTTGTTAACCATGCACTGAAATGCCACCAGAGCATTGCGAAGGCCAAACTGCATGACCAGGAACTTGAACTGCCCATAGCATGTGCAAAAAAATGTCTTCCACTCATCACCCTCCCAAATATGCACATTGTAGTATCCCCACCTCATATCCAGCATTGTGAACACCTTTGCTGCCTGCAACCAGTTAAGCAGCTCTATTGTCAGTGGAATTGAGTAAGCATCCGGTCTTGTGACTGTATTTAAGGCTCTGAAATTGACCACCAGCCATAGGGACCCATCTTTTTTCTTGACAAAGAAAACAGGCATGCTGCAGGGTGCCTTCAATGGGTGGATGTAGCCCTTTGCCAGGTTCTCATTGATAAACTCCTCACACAGCGCTTGCAACTCCGCTGGGGTGAGCTGATACAACTTGCCAGGTGAGGAAACGTCTGCACCATCAATGAGTTCAATTCCAAGGTCATGCTCACAGTGAGCTGGCAGTTGCTCCGATTTTGTCTTGCTGAAGACATTGAGAAAGTTGTGAAATTCTCTCGGCACCATTTTCTCCACCATCTTCCCCTCTGCTGGTCCTGATGCCTCCTCTGCCAATGCCTGGAAGAAGCTCCTCCTCACTGCACCACACACATCCTGTAGCTGTGGCCCCTGCACTCACTGCATCAACTCCAGGTCCCACTGCTGCTCTAGAAATGCACCATCCTCTACGTACTGGATGGTGTTGTCAATGCATGCCCTTGCTGCTCACACTGCTGCCTGCCATTGACTCCACCAAAAATGTGTCTTCTGCGTCTATGCCATCTTTAGCTTGGCATACCGTTCCACATATGCCCAGGGCAATGGCTGTAGCATTGCCGGCAACTTCTGCACAAACACCTGCACTGCACACCCCTGTCTCGTTGGCAATGGCTTAGCTGGCAGGCAGGCTTCCTGACACTGTGCTGAGTCAAAGTCTACCATCGACTGCTCCTAATTGATTTGCGGGTTGTGGTGCCATAGTCAGTTAACCTCTAGAATTAAATTGTCGTCCCCAATATCCGCAACATCAAAAACAAGGGTCTCAGCATGCTCCCCTATCATGATGTGCAAGATGATCTCATCAGTGATCAACCCAGAACAGGTCTCAGAGTTGTCAATAGTGTGCAGGCAGAGCGGCCTCTTCTTTCATATGGTGGATAGTGACTGGGCCTGGACAAACCTAGAATTCACAAAACAGCAGCTAGATCACCCTCATGTTAATGACCTGCAGTGGGCTAGCTGCACTATGAATCTGCAGTGTGACTGGCAGCTCCAGTGTCAAGTAGGAGGAACAAGGCAACTGTGCATGAATTACTGTAGCTTGATGCATGTGACAATGACCTTGCCTACTTCTCAGAACACTTGCCCCATCAGAACCATGCAAAACAACTTTATTAGCAGATGTGAGTACATGAACTTCATTGGTTGCATCTGTTACGGCGACACAGGGCAACCATATACAAAACCCACCTTGGGGGCCTCCTCACTCTTAGTCTCTGCCCCTGCCAAAGCCTCCCACACCGCTGCCCTAATTGCTATCACCCACTGTGAGCACTCCACCCATCATATGGCCTGGCTGCTTGCACTTAAAGCATCGTCTCACCAGAGTTGCCTTTGCCTGGTCCACCTCCATTGCGTTAAAGTCTGCTGGAGAGGCAGCAGTGCGGTGTGTACTGCTGTGGCTGTGGGGGGAGCACCTGCCGCTGGTGGCTGGATATGAGGGGTTGCCCCACCAGCCAAGTTCTAAGCACTCTTGTGTTGTGTGGCAATGTCTGCCAACTTACTCTCCTAGCAGAGGAGGATGTTGCAAGCCTGCTCAGCCGTTTTGTAGTCAGTGTTGACCAGCGCCTCTATTGTGGATACGCTCAGACCCTTCCAGAAACAATCCTTTATGTAGTCACTAGCAGCATCTGCCAGGCTAAGTTTTCTCTTGAGCTTGAAGAAGGCCATGCAATACTTAGTAATCAACTTAGAGCCCTGCTGCAAGACCTCAATGTGATTGAGCACATCCTGGGCTGGGTCATACATAAACTCTGCCAGCCATGCTGTCTACAGGAATCATCTCAAGTTCTGAGCAATGTTGTCAGGTTCCATCATGATGACGCAAGACCACATCCGAGCTGAGCCCATCAAGTATGACTGTGCCCATAAGATCTTTTGCCGGTCATCTCAAAAGGTCTCAAATTCCGCTGCTGCTTCCACCTGCCAGATGAACTGATCTGTGAGTGCTTTTGAGGCCCCATCATACTTCTCTGGAAGGCTGATGGTGGGCTGTGGGCCAGGCTATCCACCAGACTGCTCGATGCATAATACATAGTCTGCAAGCGTCTTCAGCCTGTTCTGAATCTCCCCTAGGCTGGAATGAAGCTAAGCAGCAAGGTTCTTCTGCAAGGCCTTGAACACCATGCCTACAATTGTCTTCTCCAGAGATGTCTTGGAGGCAGGAATTGTGGACATCACGTAATGAAAAAAATTTTCTAGTTAGTTCTATTCAAGTGTAAGGCCTTAACCGTGATCTGCAAGACAGCATATTGGAGATTGTATAATAAAATAAATAGAACTAAAGAATACTATCTACTGATTGTGCATTATAGTATGTAAAGATCACATGATAGGCTCGTATTGTGGAGGTATCATTACAATATGCAATCAGCATCAGCCAATAGACAATAAATTCAGATACTTGATATCAGAAACAACTCAGGGTAAGAGCTTTTATAATTGTCTTTGAAAGTATAGACAGCTGTATAATGGCTGTTGCAGTCATAATTCACAGTTCAGTACGGTGCTCAACAGTCTGTAATCATGCTGTGTGAGGTCTTCCTGAATGCTTGATAGTTCAGTATAATGCTCAACCATCTGTAACCATGCTATATAAAATCTACCTGAATGCTTGATGGTATGGCTATGGCAGCCATAACACGATAGCTACAAGCTATAAAAATGGTTGTATGCAGCCCTAATACCAAGATCTACAGTTGAGTTTTGTCAATGATTGTCTATAAACTTGAATAGTCAAGAAAGACCAATAGCATAATACTAAGGCAGAAAAAGAAATTCTAGCCACTGTTTGTATGAAGCTTGAGATCAAATTTAGATGAATTGAGCTTTTGAGTAAGTTTGAAGAGAGGATTTTCTCAATAATTGAAAGAGTTGACTATATACTTAATGTCTATAAATATAAATCTAAGAATTGTATGAGCAGATTCTAGGAAAATTTGTCTTCACTGACAATGCACTCATAAACAGAAATGTAATATCAATTGATGGAATGAAAAAGAAACTAAGTAATTGTCTACCATTTTCCCTATTTATATATTGTCACTTCAAAATAAAGTTCATCTTCTTAATTCCCAATTTCATGTCTTGATTGAACTTCTATTCTAGTAGTAAGCATACTTTGAACAGTATGCTTACACTTGCCATCCTTTCAAAAAATTCATTGTCTTTCCAAGGAGATCTTTTCCTCTTCTAGTCATCCAACACTATTGTGTTCTCTATCTCATTACCACTCTTCTATTTATTATAATCTGCACCATATTATTGCCACCTCATCAAGTATTGCATTTTCCAACTGTGTTTACGTTTGTCAATAATACAGTCTATGAAATGCTCTGCTTGACCATCTTCCATGACAATAGGCCCTGGCATCTTAAGACATCTTTGATAAAAACAAATTATTGTTGTTTACAATATGGGGAGAAAGAAGACTAGTATAAAAACAATTCAGGATATTCATGCTCTGAGGTAAGTTTAAAACATATTTAGACAATTTAGGAAAAGCTTCCAACACCATGTAGGGACCATTCTGGCAAGGCATAAACTTGGCCACTTTTGCATGTATTCTCTTTGCTTATTAGCTGTGGATAACATAATATTATCTCCAACAGCATATGCGATTTCTGGCCATTAATTTTTGTTAGCATGGTAAGCTTGAGCAATTTTTGAAGCCATAAGATTGTCTATTGCTTCTAAGAAATTGCCTTCAATTTCTCTCAATACTTTCAATGCAAGATCTTTGGCATGCATATCAACCAGAGGAGGTGGAAAAAGAGGCAGAATTACTTGTAGGAAAAAAGCAGACTTCAGTTGAAAAGGAAAAAATCCTGTAGATACATTGATTGTATTTATGATTTCAAAACAAATCCTAGGCAATGCCTTTACCCATACTGATTGTAATCAATCAACATGAAAATGAATGCATTGGACAACAGTTTTATTTGATTTCTTGAAAGCATCATTGATTTGAGGGATGAAAAAAAGTGAATATCTTATGTTTGACACCTGTCAGCTTCATAAATGCACACCAGAAAAATGAGATGAATAAAGAGTCATGGTCTGTAATAAACTCAAAAGGCAAACTGTTTTTACAATATCAATCATAAAATAAAATGTGTGCAAATTTCTCTCCTGTTTGATTAGAATGACATGGCAAAATTTGCATGTCAGTGCCTGCCCTATATGTCATCAAACAGAATATGTTGAAACTCTTATTTAGCAGCAGTAGACCAATAAAATCCAATATAACAAACAAAAAATGCTGTTTGGGATTGGCAGAGGGTAGAGAGGACCTATAAGTTTCTTAGTCAAACTTTTATTCTGTTGGCATTCAATGCAAGAAGGAATATAACCTCTATTCAGGTCATGCCTCATGTTTGGCCAATAGTAAGAGTAACAAAGCACTGCATATGTTTTGTCTGCCCCAAAATGTCTGAGCTTGTTATGTGCAACTTTAAACAGGCTTTTATGCAAGTCCTTAAATTTTGAAATAATCAAGCAGTCACTGACATATAACAAGCCATTTTTCATCTTAGTCTCCAAAGCTTCTATTTCCTTCCTTAAGTTGTTGATAATACCCTTTGTATATAGATCCTTCCTGTACCCAGCCTAGATGGTCTTCATAGTCTCATTGTCTCTCTCTAATAACATAACTAGTGAAACCACAACGTCTGGATCTGGTCTAGGCCATCTGGACAGAGCATCTGCCACAAAGTTGTCTTCGTCTGGAATATAAGTAATAGAGTAATCATATTGCAAGAAAAACTCCATTCAACAAGCCTGATGTTTTGAAAGGTCTTGCTCTGTATTGAAATTCTAAAACATCTTATGATTTGTATAAACATAAAAACAAGAACCTAAAAGATCTGTTCTCTATTTGTGCAAGGCTTGAACAATAGTGAGCAGTTTGTGTTCATATGTCAGGTAATTTTTTTCTGTAGCAGTCAACTGGCATGAATCAAAAACAACAGAGCATGCCAACTCCAAGTTTTTTTAAATAACAGAACCATACTAGTTCTCCAATTACTTACATTGCAAATTACTAAAATCTTATTATCATCAGAATTCTTGTGGTCAATAGTTGTGAGACAGTCTTTTCTGACAACCAAAGTCTTATGCCTTTGAATGCTTGTTGATGATCCTCAGTCTAAGCAGGAAGCACCTTATTATACTCCTTTTGTGTCAGTGGTGTCAACACTGATATATACTTAGCTAACGCCAGGAGAAATGCTGCCATGTAATGCACTAACTCCAAGAATTGACAAATATGTTTTTCTTTATGAAGGACAGGCTACACAAGTATGTATTTTCTTGACCTTAGACAAGTCCACTGATGACGCCAACTGTGGTTGGGTGCACTGGACATATACACAGTACAACACCATCTCCAGCACTTGGCGTGCGTAGTTGTGAGGAGTCGTAACAGGGTCCCAGTGTGCTTGAGCGGAGGTGATAAAACGATGCACTAAATTATAGCGCTTTGGGGGCTACCTGGCAGATGGTAAGTGTCGTAGCTTAAACAAAGATATTGAAGAAAAGACAAGTAGCACAGCATATTGTGCCTGTAGGTGGCACCGTAAACGACGAAGATGAGATAGATGAGGCTAGCACCTGACTTAGTGACAAAGTCAAAGAAAGCTAGCACAATTTAAATGCTAAGTATAACTGTGTGCTCAAGAGGTTATGATTCGTTGTTATATATATGTAAAGTAGCTATTTTATACACTATGCGCTATTATATTTGCCAAGATAAAAGTCCATCTGTGGTGCTACCTCCTAGCGCCTCTCCTCATGGTTTCCTCTAACGGCGACCAGCGGCGACTCTATATTGACTTAGAATTGTACGAGTCTGCTCACTTTTACTATAACTCTGATTGGCCAGGCTGTTCTGGGGTATGATCAGAAAATCCTCGACAGATGTCATGAGTGCTAATGTCAGCACTACTCATTGTACCAGTTCCTGACAGGTCCAGATGTCAGATTTAAGTATATTCAGTGCTGCCATCATTGATTTTTTTAGACTTCTGATTGAAGTGCCTCGTCAAATGGCAGCGCCTGTTGCTGGCTCCTTCTGGAAGTGATTGGGGTTTAGTTAGAGTCCTCTCCCGCCATTGTATTAGCACTATACATTCTGAGCCTCCGTCTTTGGGATAGGTGAATAGAGTGTGCTGAAGGCCTGGTAGTTAGCGGTTAGGGTAAATGGCTAAGTCTTGTAGTAGAGTGCCAGAGCTAGGGCTGCTCTACATTCCCAACTGGTCGCTAGAGTCTTCAGTACGTCAAGTGTCAGTTGGCCTATAATGTCTCTTGATGCGCTCAGTCTGAGTAGAAGCCTATCACCGCTTTAATACCTTGCTCCAAAATATAATGACTAAAAAAATCTAGTTTAGTACAAAATAGATTACTTTTCTTCAACAAATAAAAAAGCTTTGAGTCCCTCAATACCTCTACTTGTCATAATATTTTTCAAGAGACTTTGACCAGATAATAATGTTGTTGAGATATACATAACAAATCTTTCTGATGTACTTTCTTAATGCAAGGATAACTCATTGTTGTTGGGTAGCAGGAGCATTTTGTAGCCCAATCAGCATGACAATTCACTCTCATAATCTAAAAGTCATTAGCATAGCTGTATACTTTACATCATCTGGGTGAACTAGTGGTTGGAAAAATGCATTTGTGAGATCAATTTTTTCCCAAAAGCATGTGCTGGGCCATATACAATCTCCACAGCAACAGGAAATTGTCTGAGATTGTATTTGTCTTTAGTGTTCTATAATCATTTACCCAATGAGGTAGAACTGTGAGATCAGATTTTGGAATCACAAAAAAAGAACTCACATATAGTGAGGACAAAGGATGAATACAACTTGCAGCTAGGTGTTGATTAATCAAGATTTTCCATTTGTCTTTATATTTCTGTAGACATGAATAAGATCTTGCTACCGCAATTTAAGCCAAAGGTTTGACCTAGATTCAATAATATACACTTGTCAGAAGCATATTAGTATGAGGAATATTCTAGGAGAATAAGTTCACATATTGCTTCTTCATCTTCATATTCATTCTTTTCAGCTTCTTCTTTATTGCTAACTCTTTAATTCTTGCTCTAACTAGCTACAATATTAAAGGTTCACCCATGTTTACATGATTATCTATAATGGAAGATTTGTGTGCATTCTTTACAATCAATGCTTCTAGTTTAAAATGCATCCATTTCTGCTTCTTTTAAACCATTTTTTGCTCCTCCAGAATCTCTTCTCATTCTTTTTCTGCTGTCTTTTTCTCCAAACAACATTTGACCTGAGGTTCTACAAGGAGTTTTTTTCTGGATAAGGGATTCAACAAATCAAAATTCTCCTTCATGTCCACTGCAAAATGCAATATGGGATCAACTATAATATATTTTTTTTCTAGAAATTATAGACTTAATATCAACTTGAAATACAAATTTGGGCAGATAATAAACATTTGAGATCAGAAATGCCATTGTGCACAGGAAGATACAACTACAAGTTTTACATATGTCAATAAGACATTTGCTTTTTGCTTCTTTTTATCATTTGTGAAGGCTCCTGCTACTTCTAGTGGTTGTGACAGCATGAGAACAGGCAGCTTCAGTTTATGCATGAGCATTAAAGAAATTATTGCTGAAGAGGCACCCATATCAATCAATGTATCAGAGATAAGCATAGGAGTGATAGATAGGGCTGAGATAAAACAAGAGTAAGTCAGATGTTATAAAAGGACATACTCAGAGCTAGCATCCCTGCTATCTTTATTTTCATTTAAGAATTTATCAAACATGGCTGCCACTATCATGGTATCCCCTTCTTTGCTTCCACTCACACTCTTTTCCCCTTTACTCTTCAAAAACTTTGCACAAGCATCAGCTGCAAAGGCTTCAGTGAGTTTGCTAGATTTATATTTGACTAATATTAAAGATTTATTGCCCTTCATATAATCTCATGCTCAATGATCTACATATAACTGTTGATAATAATAGCATCTATTATGCTGGTCTAAGAGCACCTATTCATTGGCCATTAGTGTATAAATATACACACATGATTCAGAGTTGCCCATTGATGAACTTCTTCCCTTACATTCCTCATCACTAGCTGCTGTCCCTTCGAAAGATATTGATTTAGCTGCATTTGTAATATTCTTTAAGTGAGTTTTTGTTAACAAAGCAATAGAATTTGCAAGGTGTTTACTTGATTGATCCTTCCTCCTTTTTAAGACCACATCAAGGTCCAACACTGACCTGAGCAATACATGAAAATCTTTAATTTTATCAAAGCACTCATTCTTATTTGAAAAGATATATTTGCAGCTTGAATTGTCTTGATAATGCAACAACAAGTGGTCTTGCATCTTCTCCAGAGCAATAAAGAGACAAGAGTATATGCTTAATATGTTATTCACTTCCTTCACATTACATGCCCACTCTCTGAAACTTTTGTCATTTCTCTGCTTGATAGTCAATCTCTGTGCAACCTTCCATGCCCAATCTGTGGCCAGAACCAAACTCTGCAACCTTGTCACAAACATCAGAAAAGTGAACTTGCATAACTCTTCCTTATTTTTCTTAAACTATGTACATACATCTAACAAGTCAATGTTGTATATGACATTCTCAACTTGCTCTTTCTCTTTGATACTTTTATGACTAAAAAAACATTTTGCATTATACTTAAAAGCATCTAGCTATTAAGGTCTGATTAACCCATGCCCAATGATGGACATGTGACTCGCAGAGATCTGAGTGACTTTGGCTGTATATAAAGCAAGATCAGTTTTTAACATGACCACAATAGGAGAACCTAGACAACTCTTATTATTTTTTAAATCTAACAAAAACTGCAAATTTGCATTGTCTGAGACTAAACAGAGAATTGCTGGGATCTCCTAAAGAGAGGAGCAAGACCAAGTGCGTGAATTTATAAATATATATAGTAGTGAATTAATAAAGGCAAGTAGCATTAGATAGAAACAAAAACAATAATGAGATAAGGGGCATGGGAGCAAATGAAATTGAGAACAAGAACAGAATCAAGAATGAGAGCAAGAATGAAAATGAGAATAGATACAAGTACATGAGTGAAGACAAGAATGAGAATAAAAAACACGTCACATCTATTGAGTCAGAGTGTTCACTATTTGCACAATTAACCCTTATATGGTCAGCCAGCTAATAAGAGCCTCTTTTTTTGAGCCTTTTATAGTTGGAAACTTCAGAGAAAAAAAACATCTCTCTACTTCGTGACAATTGACTTTTTATGAACAGGCCAGGAAAAAGCTGAAATTCACATCATTTTACTACTCTAGTACATATTCTTTCACATCTGGCTGCTTTTATTAATGGTAGACCCAACCTAGTATGACAAATAATTGATATCAATGTAGGATGTTTAAAAAAAAGTATAAGCAGATTCTAGAGAAAATCTGTCTTCATTGACAATGTGCTCATAAACAGTAATGTGATATCAATTAACAGAATGAAAAAAAAAATTGAATAATTGTCTACCATTCTTTTTATTTATATATTGCCACTTTGAAATAAAGTTCACCTTCTTGATTCCTGCCCTTAATCAATTTCCAATCCCATATCTTGATTGAGCTTCTATTTTAGTAGTAAGCATATCCTGAACAGTATGCTTACAAATTGAATAACATGTATTGATAAGTAGATAAATAAAACACAAAAACTTAACTTCAAAGTCTTTAATTTTTTATAATGTCTCTCTAAGTATCAAAAATATTTATATTGCTCTGCAATTATAATGTAGTGCGCTATATAGCCATGGCCACTGTAACAGAGTTACGGCTTTTGTGAGAGCTTAGGTCATACAGTACAGAATCAGACTAGACCGGTCTATTAACTATGTAGTGTATAACAAAAAATAAGCTGCTTAGTAAGCAGCAAGTAGCTATGTATTTATAATTATAT
>QGOA01012656.1:0-12442 GCA_003313075.1 Termitomyces sp. MG16
CATCAAGTTTTTGCGCTTCACGACTCAGATCGATGTCCGTCTCCGTGAACAAATGGTACTGACCTTCGAAACCTCCGATAAATACCGAGTTTTCCTTATGGAGTTGAAACATGGTGCTCGTGGCTTGTATGTCTGGTTACCTGATATTTTTTGACACCATTTCATTGTGTGATTATATAGAAACCTCATTTCCGCCTCGAGAGTTATCTTTTGCGAACCAGTTTGGCAGGCTGATATTGAAAGTCAAGCCATCAAGGTATGACATTCTATTTTAATCACCATTTTAAAACCAACTCAGCGTTCTGTTAGCGTGCGCATCGAATCGGGCAGACCCGGGCTATCACGGGTAGGAATTGACTTTGTTTCGTAACAGTTTTGCAAACTGATACAACCGGTATATAGTCAAGACATTGGCGATTCGTGGTACTGCAGAAGAAAACATAATGGCTCGACGCAACTTCTTCAGAGGGAGCCATGAAAAGGTTCCTAAGATTGTCGAGGATTCCGGCATGCGCCACTACATCGCCGTAAGTTTTCAGAACGAAACCTGAACATGAAGTGCTTGACTCGTCTCCAGAATCCCAAATTTCTCATTCCTTCGCCAGAACAATGTGTGACCGTTGATCTGCCCTTACTCACCATCCGGCCTTTAGATGATGCCGACAACCAACCTGTGGACATAGCTTCCCCTGTAAAAAGCATCGGACCTGTGGATAAAGTGAACCCCGTGTCTCGAGATGTCAATAGGGAGCCGTCTCCCAAGAAAAAGCGAACTGTGCAGTTTGCGTTATGACAGCTTTTCTGGGGTTAGTTTTGTCCCCTAAATATGCATCTCTATGTTCTATCTGACAGTCGAAATGAACGGTAGACAGCAGGACCATCTATCCACTTTAGATAAGTTTAAAGTACATCCGACAAGCGATCATTTATGTAACTTGACAACTTAAGAAGTTCAGTTTCGGCGACTAATTGCCTAACGAATCTGGATTCTGATGACGGCTATATTTCTGGTCTATTTAAATGACTTGGTTGTTTGTATTACAACCCAACAGTCAGTTGGTTCTTTACCTGGCATGAAGCTCAAGATTACTCTTACCGCTCTCGCTTCGTCCCTGGTCTCTGTGGCTAATGGCGCAGCTGTCAATGCTCGCGCTGCTTTAGACGTCTTTGTTCCGAACATTATTAGTCCTAATGTGTCCACTGTCTGGTTGGTGGGCAGTGTTGAGACTGTCACATGGTTAGTCGATCAAACAAAAATACAGTCATATTCGTTCGTGACCTCTGTGTCAATTTATCGGTATACAGGGACACCTCTGATGCTCCTGTGAATATCTCTAATGTCGCGAGCGTCGTACTCAGACCAGGTATGGCTTTATCATTGTCCAATTTTGATCCTCTAGTTGATATGGCTTGAGCTGAATCTCTGACGCCCCAAATCACACTTACGAAAGGCTTTGACCTTCGCGCCGGTAGTGTCAACGTAACAATTCCTGACTTTATCACACCCGGCGGTTATGCCATTATTTGTAAGCGGCTCTTGCGTACATGCTATGTGATTCTTTAGCTCAACCTTCTTATATAGTATTCGGAGACTCAGGAAACATTAGTCCGCCCTTTGAAATTATTGCAGATCAGAGTTCTGAATGAAGGCCTCGTTAAACTACTTCACAGGCCTGCTTTGAATGTTTATTAGCTCAGTCGCTTTTGATTCCATCACTTTTCAAAAGTCTCAAATCCAAGGAATATGAACTGTCCATTATGCGAGTCTAGACATCTGGAACCAGCAGTAGATCTTCAAGGTAATGTGTTGTAAGTACGTGCAGATCTCTTTTGCAGTAGCGATCAAAGTCCTTGATTTTTGTCCAACAATCATGCAACTGCGTGAAAGAGAACAAGAAAATAATAGGCAGCCTGGACCATTACATGGAATGGTCACAGACTGAATATTCCAGGAGTAGAAAAATGATACATTTTGTCACGGAATTTGGTAGCCTGTTGTTGACAGCCTCGGCAGGTCCGTCGGACCTTGGGCTTGTATGGAAAACATGTCTTCTGAACTTCTCTTCTTAACCGTGGAGTAACCACGTTTTGCATGTGAGTACATACCTCACCTACAGAATGGGCAACTTACATCCGGATCCATTATTATCTCTGACCAAGGATGCGTCAATTTGCCAGCCAATGACAAGGGACTTGAACTATTCTCAAAGGAGGAGTTATGATTTCCTGACTTCACTTTCCACAAAAGGATTAGGAAGCGCTCTTGGATGGATCCATTTATTCTACATCCAACGAGGTTTCCGGGAGCTATGGACCAAGACCGTTCCCTTTTTGTTCCAGCAGAAGAGCTGGTTACAACTTGAGATTACATTCTTGGCAATGGATATTCGATAGTATGTCATTGATCGGTAAGAAGTTTTTAGGCTACTTTCTTTTGTGTATTACGAGGTATGCTTCTGCCGCAATGACATTGCTTTCTCGGTGAATAAGGTGCTTCTCAGTGCTTGAAAGGGTAGCATATAGTCGGATCTGCTGACCTCTGCAAGGAGATGCTTCTAGCTGTGCTGCCCTACATTCAAAATATCAGCCCCACTTTCTGTACAGACAGCCGTGTCTTGAATCCCACAGAGACATGAGAAAAGATGATATAACATGTGAACAAGAGACGACTACAATCACTTGAGTCTCCGAGGTGAGTCACAAGTGTGATTAAAGGAAGTGAGACGAAACCAAATTCATACCATGCATCAACATCAATTAATGTCCTCCGAACCCGCTATCTTGGAAGAATACCAATACAAAAATCAACTCCTCTCGCCTTGGCAGCCTGCGTTACCTCTGCACTTAACTGTGGTGAGTACCCGGCCGACGTCGTATCCAGGTACATGTCAATTGTGTCCCAACCAGTGACGGCCACAGCATCCATGATAGCATCCAATCGCACCATTTTTGGACTAGAAAGTGAGATTTTATGCCTATTCTGAGTCGTCCTCTCATCTTGTTGCCTTCGTACTTTTCGTATCAATGCCTTTTCACTTGTGAGATCACCTTCTAGTATAAGCGTCTCAAGGGACGTGAGACCTGGCATGGCTACGTCGATGGCGTATTCTTCGTCATCTGAATCACGCCACATTCCGCAGGCCGAGATATGAAGAGATACAAGCGTTGGAGACACTCGCAGCAGGAATGCGAGTAAATCGGAATTCGTTAGGCCTCTAATGTCGTCAAATCGGGCGACTCGTATGGTTGGTGGTAAGGAAAACAGTCCTGTTAGCCGCATGAGAAGGGGACCTTTAAGCATGCCGATGCTCAGGTTCAAATTCTCGATGGGACAGGCGATTTGAACATCCTGAGGAGTAGGATTCAGAAATTAATTGGCACAAATATACAAAGTATCACACCTCGACATCTGCATCACTTGATGATAGGGAATCTAATCGCGATGACAACTTCAAGTTCATTATACTCAACTTCCTAAGGTGTGGCCAAAGAGATACAACCTTCAGAATTTCCTCAAAAGTCAAGTGGCGGATATCTGAATCGGAAGGGGCAAACCGATGCATTCCTGTTACCTGCAGATTGCTAACCTCCCGTAAACCACAAAGAATGTTGTAGAACTCAGGGAAATGAAACACGTCTGTAGACTCAATGGCTAGGTCCGTTACGGCTGTCGCATAGTGAAGTATCGTATTTTGCGCCTCGCAAAACACTTTAAAAGCATTTGTAATGCGCCTTGGTCGTAAATATTTAGTAGGCGAATAAGTCATGATAAGTGGGCCACGAGAGGAATTCTCCTGTAACGAACGTGCAACTGTGGAAATACTTGGAGGATCATGGTCGGATCTCAACTCTTGGAAGTCGGCAAAGAAAAAGTCGGCAAGGTATGCCCATGACTTGCAGACAAGGCTACACGATAGAAGGCCTCTCCTCCATTCCTTTTGCTTGTCTGAGAAAGCAAAGAGGATGATGCGGGATAGGATTGGTTGAGGAAGATTAAAAGTCGACCACGGAGGACGGTTTTTTGTAACTGGAATGACACGTACACAATGCGAGCGTACTCTCGTGGGTTGTATATTGCTCCCACCGGGACTAAAGTCCGGTTGTACTGAGTGGCTACACTGAAGGAAGAACGTAGAGGAGACTCTGTGCTCGGTGTGCTCGTGTATGATTTGAGGTGAAGGTTGGGATGTATGTTGTTCCCTTAGGACTAATCTCGCAAAGTGGCCCCAATATGTTCGAGAAGGAACAAGCTCAAAGATGATGGTGCAAAGTTCCTTATCTCCAATGGTAGTCGCGCAGTGATCCATCGACTGTACGGGAGTGCGTGAGGCAATCAACGTCTTTCTGTAGCTTAGACCCGTTGCACGGCTGGAACGGGCTAGATCAGTGCATTCTGTCACTGACTGACGGCAGATGTGTGAGGATTGATAATAAAAGTTCTCGACCATGGGCACATACCATTTCATTTCCCTCGTTCCCTTTGACGATCAGAACTCGTATCCCTTTGAAGTGGTTTTGAGCACCGGCATCTAGCACGATAGATATCATGATTGTACGGCCATCCTTCGGCAAGAATGACGGTCCTTCGTTAGTACTATAGCTCGTCCAGTGAGTAGCCGTTGACTGTTTCGTCATTCGTTCGTGAGCGTCAAAAAAGAACAGCGTGTCCGTCCGTAAATGAGACATCTCACTTGATCAAGCACAAAACAGGCTCCATTCCTGGCCAATAGGGGATTTAGGGCAATGATGATATCAATCAGTTGGAGTGGATCGGCCAGTGAACCCACAGACCAATTTCCCTGAGAAGTACGCGGTGAAGGAAACGGTTTACAAACCGAGAGGTGATTGCATGATCGATGATGTATTTCGGTCAAGGTCTCCGGGGGCCAAACCCAAGGAAGTCAGCAAAGTCTATTGGGTTGACAAAGACATAGAGCAAGTACGTGGGTCTGACGCTTGGTTTTCTTCCAGGAACGTGTGACACGGAACATGGATCAAAGCTAACTTCCACCGGTCCGACCTCTCATTGCTCATTGCACGGCACTCATTCTATATAGTACCGTTTCGCTGACTTGCTGTGCTTGCGACAGTCATCAGAATCCTATACTGGACGCCGTACACCACGTACTTCGTGGTCACGACAGGCTTCAGATAAACTTACAAGGCATCTTACTCATCCATAGCATATCTGGCGGAAGATTCTCATGCACCATGATCCACCTTACTATCTCATCTGCGGATGCCTGAGCAATGCTTCATTACGCCTTGATATAAATAACTCAAGGCCTTTGAGTTTGGTGGGCTGACCCACTTATACCTGGCCTCTTCTCACGCCATCATGAGAGCTCTTGTGACAGCGGAGGGAAATACTGCCACCATTGCCAATGTACCCATTCCAAAACCGGCGAAGAATGAAATTCGGTAAGTAAATATTTCTACAGTACTCCTTCCTTCATTACAGGTATCAATTAAACTCGGTGGCAGTATCCAAGTCCATTCAGTAGCGTTAAATCCTGTTGACGCTTTGTATGTTGCTGCTCAGCCCAATCCGGAAGATGTGGGTCGTGTGGTTGGAAGTGACTTTGCGGGGACGGTCGATCAAGTCGGTGAAGATGTGACGCAATGGAAAGTTGGCGATAGGGTGACGGGTTTTGTTCAGGGCGGTATGCACTCGACTCTGCGATTCTTAGATGAGGGAGTAACTTTTCTGACGCTAGCTACCTCTGTAAACCCGCGTCCCGGAGGATTTGCTGAGTATGCCATTCTGGAAGCTGATCTCGCCATTCGTATCCCTACTGAGACGTCATTCGAAGAAGCCGCGACATTCCCACTCTGTTCTCTCACTGCTGCTCAGGTTAGCATACTGCCGAGGTCGAGAGAGAGAGAGGCTTATTATTGCCTGAACAGGGCCTCTTCATCCGTCTAGGACTGTGTGCTCCCTTCCCAAACCCAGTTCCATCCGAGAACGAATTGGTTGGCGAATCACCTGCTATCCTAATCTACTCCGCCTCGACTTCAGTGGGTCTTTTCGCGGTCGAGCTAGCAAGGATCGCACGTACCCCATCTGGGAAGCCCTATCGCATCTTTGCAACAGCAAGTGAGAAACACCATCAGAAGCTCTTGGATAGAGGTGTAGAAGCAGTGTTTGATTATCGTTCTCCTGACTGGCCGGAGAAGGTGTACAAGGCCTCTGGTGGGATCGCGGCTGCTCTGGATTGCATTTCTGAGGATGAAAGCACCTCGAATATTTCACAGACCTTTTTAGAGTCAGGAGGGAGGATCGCGGTCATTCGGAGTACCGCGTGGTTCCCGCACGGTTTCAAAGAAAACGTGACTGCAATATATAGCGCAGTCTGGTCCGGCCTGGGTCATGAAATACACTACAACGGTAGGACGTTTATGTCTCAGACGTGTGAACTGGACCTGATATCTTCTCTAGGAGGAACTATTCCTGCTTCCCCGTCGTGGCGAGCTTTCACGGTCGAGTTCTTCAAGTTCCTGTCTTCTCATCCCGCGCAGTTCCCAATCGCACATATTACGCCACGTCTCATGCCTGGAGGCCTCGATAACATCGTGCTACATGCTTTCCCTCTTCTTGGCCACGGGAAGGTTATCGACCGAGACTTTCGAGGTTCGGAGGCATTTCTCCAACCCATATCAGCTGAGAAACTGGTGTATAATGTCAATCCGCGAGAGGCATAACAGTATAAGTGATTGATAGCTGAGTCAGATCTGGTTTTCTACCATACGATTACGTACTGTTGTCTTGAAAGATGTGCAAACATCCATCTGGTGATCATCTTGTGTGTGTGGTATCTAGAAAATGCCTGCCGTACGTTGTGGTAGCGCAGAAAAGCCTGAGAGCATAATGTTGCACGTTGTATGCAACTTGTCGATCCGCTGTATTCTAAGCACATCACCGTAGGCCTGACTGAAGCTTTGCGGCGCAGTCTTTGCTTTGATGCTTACTTTACCTTTACCCTGGGACTTGACCAGCAATTGTGCTGACAAAAAGTCTGATGACGCCGAACTCGCGTCAAGACACGTCAGAAATCCGGACATTAAAAAGAAGAAAGCCACGGTGGCAAATTTCCAAATTTGATATGCAGCATACGGTTTGCCAACATCTCCAAACCAAATCCTTGGGTGCGTTACGTTGACAAGTGGCCGCCCACAAGGCCCTTGGGCTGGCCCAATAGCGTGGGAATCCTGACAAAGCTGGGGACCCGTCACTAGTTTTGGCTCGAGTCAACAGGGCTAGTTCACAACAAGAAACATGGACTCCTTTGATAATTTCCAGTACGACTCTGCTTCTTCGTATGGAGGAGGTGCCACCGATGATACCGCATCTGAATACACGGCGACGACACAAGAAGACAACGCCTCTTCTGTCGATCTCTCTTGCCTTTCGATCTCGAATGACACAGAGAACGGACATACCCCCAATGCCATGAGGAACAATCTTGATGAGGACTTTGACGCTGTTCTTGACGATTTGAAGGATGAAGGCGTCGTTGATTTACCGCCACATGCTTGCAGGTTGGTTCCATATCCTACCTTTGTTCTTTTCTCCATGGAGTCCTGACGTTCTTTACGAATCAGCTATTGTGGAATTCATTCCCCAGCGTCTGTCGTAAAGTGTTTGATATGTTCAAAGTGGTTTTGCAATTCGCGTGGAAACACTTCGGCTTCACATATTGTCAATCATCTTGTGCGCGCTAAACACAAGGAGGTGATTCTGCATGCTGAAAGTCCACTGGGAGAAACTACGCCAGAGTGCTACAATTGTGGAAGCAAGAACGTCTTCATGCTTGGATTCATCCCAGCGAAGAGTGACACTGTTGTTGTCTTGCTGTGCCGGTGCGTCATTCACGACATTTTCGCAGCTCGGCTCAAATTTTTTATAGTCAGCCTTGTGCTGCCATATCCAAGGACATATCCTGGAATGCTTCTTTGTGGGCGCCCCTCATTGACGACCGTTCTTTCCTCTCTTGGCTCGTCAAGCCACCCAGCGAAACTGAACAACTCCGCTCTCGCCAAATTTCATTCGACCAAATTAACCGTCTTGAAGATTTGTGGCGTGACAATGCGAATGCTACTCTTGAAGATCTCGAGAAGCCGGGAGTTGACGATGAACCTCAGCCCATCCTTCATCGATACGAGGACGCCTATCAATACCAGAACATTTTTGGACCACTCGTTAAGATCGAGGCGGACTATGACAAGAAGCTCAAAGAGAGTCAGACACAGACGGACATTGCTGTTCGATGGGATATTGGCCTGAATCAGAAACGAGTGGCGTGGTTTTGTCTACCCAAATTGGAGAGTGGCGAGGTCAGGCTTGCGGTGGGGGATGAACTGAGGCTTAGATACGCGGGAGAGCTTCACAAGGCTTGGGAGGGAGTCGGACATGTTATCAAGATTCCCAATAGTGCGTCACTTTCTTTGATGACGAGCATATATTTCTCATTTCTTACTAGATGTTTCCGATGAGATCGGACTGGAGCTCAGGAGGACCGAAGGAGTCCCTTCTGAGTGCACTCATAACTTCGCCGCAGATTTCGTTTGGAAGTCCACAAGCTTCGACCGTATGCAACTTGCGATGAAGACATTTGCCGTCGACGAGAAGAGCGTCAGCGGATACATCGTGAGTTCTCATAAGAAATTTGTACATTTGTCTATGGCTAATAGGATGCATAGTATCACAAACTTCTTGGGCACGAGCTCGAGCCTCAAGTTCTACGCACTCAGATGCCGAAGCGCTTTTCCGCTCCTGGACTCCCCGAACTCAATCACTCACAGATGTATGCTGTCAAAAGCGTGCTGCAGAAACCTTTGAGTTTGATCCAAGGACCCCCTGGCACAGGCAAGACTGTCACTTCCGCCTCCATTGTCTACCATCTCGCGAAGATGAATCCTGGCCAGGTGCTCGTCTGTGCTCCGTCGAATGTCGCCGTCGATCAGTTGACGGAGAAGATTCATATAACCGGACTTAAGGTTGTTCGTCTGACTGCCAAGTCGCGTGAAGCGTTGGATTCGAGCGTTGGGTTCCTCACGCTCCATCAGCAAGTGGAAAACAACACTACGCATGTAGAGCTGCAGAAGCTGATCCAATTGAAGAATGAGCAAGGGGAGCTGAGTAGCAACGATGAGAGAAAGTATAAGACTTTGATAAGGCAGTGCGAGAAGGAGATTTTGGCGGCGGCGGATGTGATTTGTTGTACTTGCGTTGGAGCAGGTGATCCCAGATTGAGCAAGCTCAAGTTTAGGACCGTGTTGATTGATGAAGCTACGCAAGCTGCGGAGCCAGGTATGCTTCTTTTGTCTTTGTACAAGGTAAAGAATACTTACACCAGGTTCTGTCTTTTAGAATGTATGATACCCTTGGTTCTGGGATGCAAGCAGGTTGTGCTTGTCGGAGATCACCAGGTATGCCGTTTGAGTTGATTAGAACATCATCAGGTTGACCTGTCTCTCAGCAACTTGGCCCAGTCATTATGAATAAGAAGGCCGCGCGGGCTGGCCTTACACAATCACTCTTTGAGCGTCTCGTATTGCTTAACAACAGGCCCATTCGTCTTCAGGTCCAATACCGCATGCACCCTTGCTTGTCCGAGTTCCCGTCCAATATGTTCTATGAGGGAACCTTACAGAATGGCGTTACTGCTCCGGAACGTCTGAGGAAGAATGTTGACTTCCCATGGCCGGTTCCGGATACCCCTATGTTCTTCTATCAGAATCTGGGCCAGGAGGAAATTTCAAGCAGTGGAACGTCTTTCCTGAACAGGTGTGTTCATATACTCCTATACAACTGATGAAGCTGATTTCCAAATCCAGAACTGAGGCATCTAATGTGGAGAAGATAGTTACAAAGTTCTTTAAATCTGGTGTCGTGCCTAGTCAAATTGGTGTAGTAACACCGTATGAGGGACAGCGATCCTACATCGTCAACTATATGCAGTTCAATGGGTCGCTCAAGAAAGATCTCTACAAAGAGGTCGAAGTTGCCAGTGTCGACGCCTTTCAGGGACGTGAGAAGGACTATATCATTCTCAGCTGCGTTCGGAGCAACGAGCATCAGGGTATTGGTTTCCTGAACGACCCTCGTCGTTTAAACGTCGCCCTTACTCGGGCGAAGTATGGTGTGGTCATCTTGGGAAATCCCAAAGTGCTTAGCAAAGTATGGTTCTCAAACGCCTGTAATGAACGTGATTGCTTATCTTGTTCTTCAGCACCCCCTTTGGCATCATCTTCTGACACACTACAAGGAGAAAAACAACTTGGTCGAAGGTCCTCTTAATAATTTGCAACCCAGCATGATCCAGTTCAGCAAGCCTCGCCGCACTCTTATGAAGTCCATGGAACAATTCCGTCGCCACGAAACGATTGCACGTGACTATTTGAGCCCAGCTAACGTGGTGAACGATCGTGAGTCGTCGTCTCTCATTTGCTGTGAGTTGCTAACAAATGCAATATTGAAAGCCACCGCTCGTCGTTCCGGTACTCCAAGCCGATTTGATGCAAGCTTCTATCGGACCCATGACGCCATGGGCTACATTCCGTCTGATCTTCAGTCTGTGCGGTCCCAGGCCACATATTCTTCTGGTCTGCCGATGTTCAACGTCCCGGGACCCTTCAGTGCTGGTATACCTAGAGGAGTCAATGGTGCGAAGCGCAGCACTTATAGCTATGCTTCGTCTATTGTCTCTCAGGATGTAGGACCAAGCGTCACAGATAACAACAGTGTCGCTGGTGGAAGCAGCATTAATATGGCGTACTCTCAAAGCGATCGCTTGAGACGCCGTTCTTCTTTTGGATCCTCCTCTGTGACTGGTGCCAGTGATCTCGGAAGTCTCTCCCATTACGATTACAAGAGCCAGGACGATGCTACTGATTTGGATGATGTCAAGTCGCAGTACGCTGGTACCCAGTCTGGTATGACGGTCTTCTAGCGCCCGGCGCCGTGCGTCATGATTACAGCTGTAAACACACTCACTGTCGACCATCATGTGGTCGTCAATCAGCGTAGGCAGCGCTCGTAAGTGGAGATGCTTGGCGCCCGCCTTACTCGACGATTGAGTGGCTTTCTACAGACATGTACCGTCGCACACCCTTCCGTTCTTCGGTTCGATCCACGGATTCCAGCATCTATCTTGGAGCTAGAATGACTCGTTCCCTTTCCTCTCCTACTCGAAGCCGCGAGGCAATGATTGTAATTGGTCTGTCTCCTGCTATTCGTCATGCCTCTATCGTCCTTCTGGTGTGCGCTGCAATTGACAAGCACCATTTGTCGAGAATGGCCTCGAAGCCCAGTCGTAAATAAAGTATCGTGCAGTTTTGGCATTGTAGATCGTTCGAGTATTCAGAAAGCTGGTCTCCATTCCAGTGATTCATGTTTCTAAATAAGAGATATATCCACCTTCTACCTTTACTATGTCAGTCTTCAGTTCTGACCATCATCGAAATCCGCCATGTGTCCTGCCACCGTTACGATCTCTTAGATCGCTAGGGAAATAATCTTACCCATCTAATATGATGGTCCCCCCCAGATGTGGGGAGTACTCTCTGAGCCGGATATTGTCACTCCTGAGTGTTGAGTCCGACGAAAATTACAAACTCCGCTGTGCCGCGTCTCAGTAGCCTGTAATCACTTCAGGCAACATTATGGCATGTCAAGTCACTTGTGACTGGCTGGTTGTGGCAGAAATCTATTTTGGTCCGACTCAGAGGGTACTCCGAACATCCGGGGAGGCATACGATACGCTTTGAGTTTAACGTTCAGTACTCAGTACTCAGTATCCGCCTGTCCGTTTTTTTTTCACCTTAAGCCAGTTGCCGTTGTGGTAACGTAAACGTGGCTCCCTCTTGCTACATCAGCAATGAAATACTAGCCTTCAAACTGAAACCTCTGCTCTGCTGGCCCTGTTTGGACATATGTCAGTGGTCATTGAAGGGTGCTTCATTTTACACTTGAGCCGGATCTTGAAGTCGCCAAGCAATCGTTGTCTTGGAATCACTATCTACATATATCTTATGTATGGTTTGAAAACCAGTTGTACTTTCCAGAGTTTATTAAGCGCTGGGACTTGAAAACCATCAACTTGAGTGGATGGTGTCGAACATGGGAATTCAGGGTAAGGAAATTTACCTTGAAATGAAGCTCAAGTCAACGCTAAATCTCAAGGGTCTTTCTTGCTCTTGTGTCACTTTGCTGTTTTCCGTCATTGAATTGAGGGTTTCGAAACAACAATTGAGGCGGCATTATTAAGCGCAATAAATAAAGTACCCGTTTACAGAGGTTTACAGGCGGCAAAAACGTGTAGATAGATAATTGGAAGAGCTGAGAAGACTTATGATCAATTCTTCGAGGGTCCTAACTTAAGGACAAGGTCATGTGTAAAGTCTTGTTACCCTCCATACGTACTTAGGGAGAGAACTTGCC
>QGOA01012667.1:0-12464 GCA_003313075.1 Termitomyces sp. MG16
AAGGAACTCGGTCAGTTTCGCCCTTGTATCGTAAAAAGACTCGAGCATAGATCGACACTCAAGAGGTTGACGTCGTCGTCCGCTTTCAGGCCGCCTTGAATGGAAAGTCTTCTCCTTGGCAAACCCCTATTCGAGCATTATTGGCTTGGCTGCCGCGCAATGCCCCCGTGAATCAGGTTTCAATTGTTTCTTGGCTTGGCCCTAAGGCTCGCGAGCTTCCAGTGCCACTCTGCCTCTCTGGCGAAGTACAGTTGACCTCGCACAGCTTCCTCTTATACAGTCTACTTGTGTAGAAGATCATTCTTCACACATAATGTGGTTGTAGGTATGGCAAATAGCCTAACTACTAGTTCTTCATCAGCTTTTGTCTAGTGCTCAGTATGCTATGTATACCGTTGCTGTTCATACGATCTTATAGCTTATTAGTTTCAAGGCCATGACAACGCACACCTCTTGATATGTCTTAGTTCTCTGTAAGGTTTTTGTGAGTGATTACTATTGTCCATTGAAAGTAGACAGAAATCGTTACTATTGCAGTGTTATACAAAAAGCCATTGATTTAACTGTTCGGATAAGTCTTCCCAACGCTTACGATCGAACAATGGGTCTGTCTGTGACAGCCGGTGAAGTGTTAACTTGCCTCGCGATGTTGTCGTCATTGTCATTAATCAATCCTGACCCTATCCTCGTGGGTCCTCGTGTTTAATGGCCTCAATTACGTTTCAGGACACGTTCGTGGCGTTTTACTGGGTTTCTTTCGGTTTTTTCTGGCGATTCTGAGCAGTGCTGTGTTTGATCTCGTCATGCGCAAGAATAATTTCGGTTATCGTGGAAAAAATTCGGGATGAAGGCTTTATCAGAAAAAGATTTGTGTGCTTTAGTGTCTTATCGTGGATGATCAGTCAAGTACTTAGCTCCAGCTTGACTTTTCTATCAGTATACCAGATGGTCGTTCCCATAAGCTGCCACTTGGGCATGTGATTGGGAATGCGAGTAAGAGCTGTTTGATTGACATGATCCATTCTGCTTGTTAACTTAGAAGTTACACTAGGCAGCTACATGCTGTGAGGCCATCGACTTCGATGCCTGCCTGTTGACGTTTAATAAGAAAAAACCCCTCAATAAGGTTTGGTCTGGAAGGCCAGCTGTGTGAGCTTTCTACGTAAAATGGTATTATGCTGCCTGTACTTATGGATTATTGATTTAGTATGCTTTTCTATTTAATCAGACTAAGATTATCCATACTACTCATCAAAAACCACCCTTATTATGGCTCTGGTCTCCACAAATCGATTGACGCTCGGGTGTAACAGTCAAGGTACTTCCGGAAATTTTATTAATCACGTCGTGCTATCATTATCGTACTGCGAAAGCTTTCAAGATATTTTTTGACTCGCGGACAATGTAAAGATCCGCATGCTGTGGACTTATGGCCGGGTCTTAAATTCTCCTCGTCAAGTGACCACTGTTAGATTCAGGGGTTCGGAGGTAAGTAGGGGTTAACCACTCAGCCGCCCAGTGCTGCTAGTATAAGTACCGGGCCACATTGACATCGTTTTCAAAAAACATCAGATCATCAGATCACTTTACAAAAAAAAACTGGTGTGTGGTCATTTTTTTCATTTAAGTATGGTATCTCCAGGAGTATTCTGCAAAAAAAAAACACAATTTATGCATCAGCAGTCTTGAATGCTTATTTTTTCCCGACGTATTTTCTCTACCTGAAAAAATTGTTTCACAACTTGTCGTGGGAATTTTTAATACCTATTTCAAGATATGTAATGACGTTCCTTAAGCTTGGGACATACCTAGGGCTTTGTAATGTGTCTATTCCATTTTCCGCACCGTAAAATTGAGTTCTCATTGATCATATATCATCATTGAAAGGTACTGTACCAAAGATTATGGAAAACAGTCGGTAATGAAGAAACTAAAAGGTGAATAGTGTTACTATGTTACTATTTGTGATATCTACCTCCGTTATATAAATAATAGCTAAGGTGATATTACAAGAATACGCCTCGGTAGACCTATTGTGTATAAAATCGAGTCCATCGGAAAAGTCAGATAGTGATTGAGCCCTCTACTGAGTAGAGTCAAACATTCACATGATCCGTCCACGTTTCCAACTCTGGGCAGGATCATGCACGATGGTGAAGAAGCGCGTAACCTTTTCCGAAATGAGAACACGGGACGGCAGGCGTCACAAACGACATTCCTTTGGGCGTGAAATACCATTGATGGGTTACCGGCATGCTCGCGGGGCCATTGTGCTCCCGGATGGGCGATGACGCGTGACGGATTACTCAGCCGGACCGGAATCGAAAACTTAGCTTTCTAAATTACCAAGTACATAAATAATCCTGAGCTTGAAGGTCAATGCTCTTATCATGAACTCTTCATTTCATCCTGGTAAACAGGTTGTTTTCTGCTTGCAATTTCTGCGTAGCTTTCTTGAGCGCTACTGGTATAATAATCGACATACAAAATCTTCTCCAGAACCCCATTCTTCACAAAAATTTCAGTTGACGTTCCTTCCTTCATCAAAATGTAAGTTTTAACAGGTACACCGTCTTGATCGCTGGGATCTGCACTTGACTTGGATTTATCATACAAAACCGTACACTCTGTCTCTCCGGCCACAGCAATCCTCATCTCGCCCATGCTTGAAGTGCTTCCCATGATTTCCTTCTATTTTTGAGAACATTCTAGGGCCTTCCATTCCAGAGCTTTGGACGATCCGTGTGTATGTTGGGGCTGTTCTCCATAAAATGGTGTTTACAGATATGGAGATGTTTTCCTTCGCCTGCCACAGTTGATTGAACCTCCCTCGCTGACATCGGACTCTGCATGTCAGAAGTTTTACGTCCTTTTGTATCAGTTCCAGCGCTCTAGGCTAGTCTCTGGCCCTTCGAAGCTTTTGAATCGAGGTTCAAAGACTGATATCGTCCAAAATCATGAGTAAAGAAACTTTACTTTGGGCTTGTCCGCGCGTCAATCTAGCTCTTGGAACCTTCCATCTCTTCCGCTTGGAAGAGAGAGCATCAGTCTCAAAAAGCGTATCAAAAATAGTCGCGTAACGCTTACGGCCGGACAAAAATGTCGGACCAGAATTCATTCGAATTCAATTCATTTTGCCACGTCCCAGAGTCAGTATTTATTTATGCACAGCGCCTTCTGGAATTTAAATGTTCACGTGTCTATACTCCATTCATTCAGGGTCGTCTTGATTAACGTATGGTTTGGTTGTCTCCACAGCTACCGTGGGTGCATGGATTTATGTACACCCTTTTTCATGACCCAAGTGCCAGTCGACCATCTGAAATTTGAATCGTCTCAACAGGCAGAGTAGGCGTTTGGTCGAATTAGTCAATTGAATCTGCCTTCTGGGCACCAAACTCGATTCAGTCTTGACTATTCCCTGATCAGTTAGGTACCGCCTTTTTATTATCTATCTCAAACTGACTGGTTCAATTATATGATTAAACAGAACCATTCCCTCCACCAGCTATGGTCACTCTTGTATACCCAGCTGTGCAATTGACCCTTGGGAGATAAAAAGTGATTGCCGCCTTGTTACATGGGACTGAGATCCTTGCATTGCCCCTTAAACATATCAATCTTGCGATTGGTATCTTTACGGTTCACCTTTCCCTGAGAAATTTCATCCACAGCATACCCACTTCCGGACTAATTTCATTTCGCATGCGACTAACTATGCGGATCTAGGAACATGTCTCATCTTCGAACTCAGATTTTCTTTTTAGAAGCAGTTGCAGTTGAATTTGGCATTTGAACAGTTGTTTGAGCGACAGTAGATAGTGGCTTGTTTCGCATGTGAATATGCTCGATGTCTCCTTTTTCGCCTGGAGTGCACTTGTTCAAGTTCAGGGTAAGACGGCGCTTAAGAAGTTCACTCTGATAAAGTTCTTGCATTTGGCTTTGCTCTCTGTTATGCCACTACCTCTATATTGGCCGCTTTAGGTTGATTTGCTCCTTGGAATTGAATTTGAAATGACAGTTCCGAGTGACTCGTGACATATTCACGAGTCAACCTGAAGCGAATGAACCCAGATATGGCCCACTCAGATGATATGATGCTGCGAAGCTTCGCAGCTATCTCCATGGTTTTCTTATAGCGTGCTCCTGTTGGTTGCATAGAAAATGATGAATGCCATGACAGTGGCATGGAGATTGTTTACCATTACAGTTATACCTAGAGTTGTACAAGGATCTTTATTCTTGAATGGTATGGTTACTGCTGAACAACAGGTTAATATGCCTTTGATGACCTTGAGGTTTCAATGACAACTGGATGTAAAACGTGAAAATTCGTGCCAAATATACATAATAAGTAATACTTTACATGATACATGACGCAGCGCTCCTATATTCACCTGGCTCCATGCAGTCATCAATTCATTCAAAGCATGACAACACCCCAAGTCGTTCGCGCCACACTAGTACACTAGCTTGTCATACGTTGATGGCGAACCAGAGACTCGCTTCCATGCACAAGTCCTTGAGAAGATAGTGTTTGTATGGCTTATTCGGCCCGTTATTTATGACCAGCAAGTGCGCCCATTCCTGATTTTTCACTCTTGCAGCACCTGCTCTCGCCAACATTGCACACCAACAGATAATATTCTTGTGACGACTTCTTTGGTGCCTGGTTCTCTATTTCGCGGATACATGCAGCGTTGCTGATTGTACTCCCACTAGAAGCATCGAGATTCTTCCTCGAACCAGTGATTGTTGGTTGCACCAGTTCCTGTCCGTTCGTTTTGACTCAAACATACTTTACCATTTTCTCGCTCTCGTACGTCCCCGGGACATGGAACTTGTGTACAATTTCCGCCGTTCTGAGCAATGACAAATTTATACGATGGATGGAGCGCGATTATTACGCAGCATGTACATGGATTATGATGGAATGAGAGAGATGAAAAGGTGGAATTCTGCAGGAAAAAAGCGATGATTCATCAATCCTTTGCATGGAAGCCTTAGGTCATTATACTTATGGGGTCATAAAAAAGCACTCGATACCAACACAGTTACTGTGCAATTTCCAACTTCTGAAGGATGAAGCGGGCAGTAACTTGCCGTATACGTAGGTTGATGTCGACACGATATAAAGACGATGCACACATGAATTTTTTAACCAATGCCTGCTTTGTATCGAACTGCAATTTGCGACGCAGCACATTGAAGGCTGCGGTTACGGTGACCACACCAAACGCTCCACAAAAAAAAATAAAACAAAATAATAAAACAAATAAAAGTGTTGAATGTCGTCACGTGAACGATAGTGGAGGTATCGATACTCGGCAACAATCTTGTACATGAACAGCATCAATGTATCTGATCTGATTGACAATTCAACCAAGATTGACAAGTTCCTTGATTAGGTTATGTTTACAAAAACTGAGATTGGGCAAGCATAAAGCCAACATGAGCTAATTATCTAAATGCTAACATTCACATGAATTCCGGTGCAAGAGCGTCGTAAGCAGGGCAGAGGTTCCTGATTCAGAAGTCAGCAAGCGATTACAGACAAGGAGAGATTCACGTACTTCCAGTCTTCAGTGATAATTTGCGCTTTGGGGCCAGAAATGTTATCCTGAGGAGCTTCACCAAAAACAATAGCCAAGCCAGCCTCCAAATGCCAATCAATGTGGCTGTGGGAAATCACGTCAGACTTGGGTCGTGGAGATACTGTGAATGATGCATACCAGTGCAGGAACCAAGCTCCAGGATTATCCTAGACAAGGTCGTGAGGCTTCATCGATGGAGTGAGTGTCATATTTCTACATACACTGAAGAAGCGGAAGGTGACATTGCCACCAGCGACTATATTAACACCTTAAATAATACTCCAAGGAATTCAAATGAAGACCACGTACTTGCAACAACGTCTCGCCTTGGAGGGTTGACATAGTTCACAACATCAGTATTGGCAGTTCGAACGATGTCAAAAGCATGTCCATGCACTTTTCAATCAGTCGTTATGAGCCTCACATACACTATTGGTAACTAGACATACGGTGGAAGGGATGCTCTAGAATACTTCTGTCAGTTTCAGGAGAACTATGATATGGAAAAGAGGGAAATGGCTTACGTCCTCCTCCAGGAATTGAAATCTCGACGAGTTTGTTGGGAGGAAGTAGGGAAACCTCGTATCTCCGTAAGCGACATTCAGGTCACTAAAGAACATGACATACTTGCTCCTACACAAGGTTCAGTGAGAGAAATCAACCCTTAGCAAAGACCAAACCTACAGATGGCAAGAGATCCTGAGGGTCCTTGGCACCACTCAGCAATTGAAGTAACACTGGTACTGTGGGTGAGACATAGGATACTCCATTGATGTCAAAGAAGGGAGGATGAGGCTGCACGACCAGATCAGAATATTCGTGCGGGACAGGCAAAAGTCACACTTGACTGATCTGAAGATTAAGGGCCACATCTGCAGGACCGTCACCGAGCTAATTGGGGAGGTTTCTCATTTAATAATGACAATATTGTTGAGACGAGATCAAGGTTACCTTTCCAGGACCCTCAGATGCAATAGGCTGTCACCTCAGTTTAAGTTGTAAGTTGGAACATAGAGTTAATTTTTACTTACATGCATATCACCTTCAAAGAGCTTGACACCCGGGACATTGACGGTAGTAGGTTCTACTGCTGGCGCACCCGCGTAGCGCAAGATAGCGAGGGCAAGGTCTGGATTTACTGCAGGCGGTATGATCAACTATTAGCCCTTCATTTATATGCCGATTTTACCCACAATTGGGGTTGGCCGCAGGTGACCCACCAGTGGGACTAGAGGAAGCTATTAGAAGTCAATTTGTAGCATGTCATTGTATTACTTACGGCGCACGAATCCAATAGTTATCAACTGTTTGGTTAGCATGCAGTATCACCGAAACACGTTGTGCTATATAGAAAGCTTTTGTTACTGACCCGGTTCACATGTATTAATGATGACGGACCAGCATAAATATCAAAGTTCTGGGCTGGGACGGGGTCATGTTCAATGCCATCTAGTTCCATGACATCTAGTTGAAGTCTCATCAGGCCGCGGTGAAGATGCTCTGTAGTATTGAGAGTACTAACCCATCGTGTGATTATCAATGGAGAAGGTGAAAAATGGGCGGCAAGCCATGGAGAATATACGAAGCCTGGGGAGATGGTGGTAGGCAGAAACTGCAGGGTCAAATTGTGTTTCCTACCTGTATCGTTTGCCTTTTACGACATTGATGACAGCATAGGGCACCAGCGGTCCTCCATTATAGCGGCCAACACCATTGATCAAGGTTGAGTCTGGGACCCTGAAAAAAAATCAGTTGAAAGAGTAAGCAATCAATGAAGAATAATAATTTACGGAACAGATCCTGTCTTAAAAAAATCGAGCTGAGCAGCAGGAGCAAGTGTGTGATACCTTCGAAATATTCAGAATTGAGACATGGCCAAAAAAAACCATACCAGTCAGATAGAGTAATAATGGTGCTTGCTGGAGAGAAGAGTGAATTTGAAAGGAAACAAATCAACATGACCCAAGGTTTTACCATCGTCGACATCATAGAGGTGCTTCAGGGGATCCTGCGGATCTGAAAGGCCATTAATGAGTAACTCGCAAAATTTCTATGCCCAAAGGTTGTTCACCGTAGACAGGGAAAACTCCTCGCAGACCATCACAGTATTGCGTAGAAAGGTGAGAATGGTACCTGTGTGACATTGCGATTGGCGCTCAAACTCAAACTCAAAGCAGGAACAGACGCACCAAAAGTTTCCAGTCTGACCAGCTGTGTCAAACTCGTCTAAGGTCGGAGAGGTAAGCACCGTGGCATCATCATAACCACGGGGAACTGATGCTTACAGGAAAATGTTGTATTCCTGTTGACGACCGTTAGCTTCTATGCCATATCAAAGTAAAGTGAATACTCACGGTGGTATCGGGCACTAAGCGCGCAAAATGTTAGGTCAGATCCAGCTCACCCTCACAGATTTATTATACCTGGGTGACAAATCTGGCAAAAGACTTTCAACATGCCAGAAGGTACAAAAATTAGCAACAGTCCTTACGCTGGTCCATCCATGGCAGACGTGCGGGCTTGGAAGAATCCATGCCAATGCTTCAGCTTCCTTGAGTACTGTTCTTACATCATGATTGTACGTGAAGCTTACAATAGAAGTGCTCCTTCGCATACCAGGGTCGACAAGCTTGTTGTTGGTCGTGATCTAGATATTAATTATTAAGCAATAGGGTTCAAAGGACATCGTCAGAATTTCACACCTGTACTCTATCATTCTTGTTCACGGAAACCACTATTGTTATCGTTGGAGTAAGTTGGCAAAGTGGCGTGCTATCGTTGTCGCTCACCCGGGCCTGGAAACTTTCCGTTGATTACAACAGCACTGACAAAGGCTTCAGCAAGCTTCACGTCGAGATTATGAAATTGGACTACTCTCTCGTAAAACCATCTGGAGAAATTCGTGCGTTAACGACGTCAAAGTTGAACTGTTTCGTAGGAACCGCAGTAATGACAGCTGGCAGAAGAAGAATTGCTATGAAGTTTGCAGAGAGCTGGACCATGTTCGACGGGGGACAGCGAACATGTCTCTCCTACCAACGGGTTTTAAGGGAAATAATCTGCCTCATGGATATACTAACAGATGCGGAATGGGAGTGGCGTGGGGCATTTTTGGTTTCGCACATGACTTCATAGCGTGCTCTGGCACCTAGAAACATGCGGTAAGGGAAAATTTCTGGCAAATATACCAAGGTTACCAAGGACAGGGCGAGCCTATCGTATCATCTGCATTGTGTACAGGGCATTAACTTTGGCCAACCTCAAGTCTTGGCAAGCAGAACTTCGACAGAGTAAGCCAAGATACATGGCCTGACGCGGACCTACAATGCAGATTGACTGTTTGCTCCTGCCTGTCATATCTTGGCATGAGAGAATGAGACCGAGCATCGGATTGTCATCACGCAATGGGAGACTCGAGTAGCACTAACTCTAGCAATTCCACAATCAACTTTAATCACTAATACTTTATGGAGCGATCATGTGGCGAACGTTAAAAAACTGATCTGATAGTCCAAATATAGGCCAGCTGCGAAGAATTGGATAACAGCACTCACCATTGAGCAGTAAAAATAGAGATGCAAATTTCGAAGTGATATACGCTGCGATCACTCAGCTCCCATGCCAAGGTCTTGGAATTAAGAACTTAAGCGTATACGGCATGGAAATCAAGCGTTGACGGAGCAAAGTACGCTGGATGTTTCCACGATACTCGGAAAGGTCGATGCCGGATCAGAAACGATAAAATGCTTTTGTCTGCAAGAAGGCCGCAAGATTACTCTGTGGGAGAGGTCAAAAAACTCATTCTGCGTTGAAACTAGAAAGCGGGAAAGAATTCATAGCTTGGTGACCGCTGAGACATGCAAGGACCCTACAAACTGTGCTCTTCAACTTAGAAGGGTTAGGAAGGCATCATGTGCCTCGTCCTGAGCGGTGGTAAATCCCTTGCCTTGTAGATCGATTCATGGATGAGAGCGCACCATCTGAGGAGGCTGAGAGGGTCTCGAGGAATATTTATTTTGCTGAAAGTACAATTCGGCAATCGAGCCGAAACAAGAAGAGCGGCTGGGTAGTTACGAGCATGAGATGCGCCAAACCTACGTACTATAACACTTCTCTCATTTACGACTACAAAGTAAGAGCTCTCTAGTGGTAAAGTTGATTCTCTAGTCTAGGTTCTTCAGGGATTCATGCGTAAACTGTTGGGCCGAAATGGTGAACCTACAGCTCTCTAAAGGTCATACACGGCCCACATGCCACGTCCACATCTATCGCCCGGTTCGCCGAAACAAATATCGACGGAGAATTCTTGACAAGCTTGACACGTCATCTTGTTGTCAGTATCTATGTATTTTTGTGAAGGATAACCACACTGGTTAGATACAGCTTCAAACTCGAACTATGTCAATCTCGGCGACTCGACTCGCCCACTTGACTCCCAGCGATCGAGCCATCTTTGCAACGAATGCACGCCTCATCTCCTGCCTTGTGACCGAATCACTGCTCAAAGCCTTGTACATTCCGATCGTTGGGTTCGAGATCATTGGTGTCGCCGTTGTTCTCTTTGGTGAATTCGACGCACCACCACGGATCTATCAATCGAAGGACATCCTGGCCATCGTCGCATTACATGGCATTCCTTTCCTTCGTGAGGAGAGCACGGGCTCTTTTGAGAGAAAGATTGGCCTCCTTGATCCATTAGATATGGTGCCTTTGATCTTTGAGATCTCGCATGATTACAATGGTCCCGCTACAGAAGTATTGTTTAACAATCCGCACTCTTTCCTCTTAGCCTGACAATTTTAAACGATCAGCATGACGATCTGGGTGCAGCTATTCTGAAAACTCTTTGTCAACAAGGATGGGACATTGCAGTTTCAACGTGTCTCGAACCTTGCAAGAGTGCTGTATCGATCTGGGAGAAGTTTGGATCAAGTCTGAATATAGGCAAATCCTTGGTTCAGGCTATTTCAACCGAGTTTTTGAGTTCTGTAAAATGGCAAAGTGAGTCGTGTCTCCGTAGAACCTTCCCAGTTCGCTTATAACATCCCAGCTTATGCTTATGAAAACCCACCCCCTGTACCTCAATTTTCTTCCTCAAGTATTGAATGGGAGCAGTCCATTGTAGAAGGTCACCCCACCCATCCCGTCCGTCATTCTTCGTTCCTCCGAAATTCAAATTCGACTGAGAATATTCTTCTTGTCGTAGATGCACAAATTGCGATACTTTTTACCGCCTTTACCAGACTTTGCCCCGGGGACCATAGATCTCTATCACCCCCGACTGAGATTGATTGCGGTTCCAAGAGATAATCTTCAAATAACGTACGATTTTGAGGACCTTGTGCGGCCTGTCGTAGATGCCATGCTCGAGAAGGCCGGGAGAGATGTACAGATTCAGGAGAATTACGTTGCAGTACCCGTTCACGAAGTTCAGGTTACCCATATACAGGACAAGTTCAAAGAGGCAGAGATTTATCCCGAAGACATCAGCCTCGACTTACTTGCCCAACAGAGTTTACGGTCAAGACACCTCCTGACATAGTTTTCCAGCGTGCTTACGATGTTTACAGGTCTGTTATTGTCCCAGAGGCATATACAGGACTATCTCTTAAGTTAGGAGTTGGTATCAAGCTGACTTCTGCTGTACGAACTATCTCTCCCGCATCTGCCTATTTGGGGCCACGATTTTCCAAACATGTTGTCCCTGCACTCTTTCTAGACCCAAAGATAGTTACTGTCGCGAAAGAACTGGCGAGTGTCGTACACAAGCATCCGGACGGAGAGGTAGCAAAACATTGCGCTACAATCATCCGGGAGGCCCACGAGAACATGAGCGAAGACCGCGGCGAGCGTCTCATTGTATGTACGGCTCTTGTAGAGAGTGGACATAGTGGCGAAGGAGGACACATCCCTCCTGTGATACGCGTTTTTGAATTAGATACAGAGGAGAAGCGTATTGAATGGCTCAGCAAGTAAGTCTCGAACCATGTTAACCCTTTCACCACTTTTTGATCTCCGTTATCGTCAGATTTGTTCGTATGCTATTTGACGCGTTCCTTCCTTCCGTGCTTCACAATGGAGTTGCCTTCGAATGTCACCCTCAGAACTGCTTAGCCCGTTTTGACCTAGTGACCAAAGAACTCAAGGGTTTTATTATCCGTGACTTTGGAGGCCTACGCGTTCACCCTGAAACCCTTAAAGCATCCACCGGTGTGGATCTTGATGTTCTCGAAGGCCATTCCATCATCGCACCTGATCTTGAAGATGTATACACCCGGATGTATCACACGGTGTTTCACAATCATCTGCAGCAACTTATTCGAGTCCTTGGTTTGCATTATAATGGGCGCGGCTGGGACGTGGTTAGAGAACATCTCAACGCTGTGATACCCAAAGATCACCCACTTCACGCTGCTTGGTTATCCCCTGAGAGGAAGAGTCTACCCTCTAAGTGCTTCCTCCGAATGCGGATGTCAGGGATGTATCGCTTTGTAAGTCCTCATGTCTTCTCCATGCCTATCTCCGACTGTTGGAACGCGACTAGCACCTTCATAGTCCTTTCCCTAACCTTATACACTACAAGGGTGTAGCTGATGCCAAGTGATGGATATTTGTTTTTTCTGCTTTCAGATGTAAGTTGACGAGATGCATTTATTTAACTCGATATATCTCTTTGTTCCTAACGATTCATTCTCCGGCACCACATCAGTACCTTCCTTACTTTCGATACCTTGGTTCGAATTTCTGCTTTGCTTTGAGTACAACCAGCACACCTGAAAGGTCAAGGATAACTTGGAGGCTGTAAGCAACGTTATGTAAGTAATATGACGTCAGGAGGCTTGGAATCAAATTTCATCTCCGATGCAAATC
>QGOA01012689.1:0-11700 GCA_003313075.1 Termitomyces sp. MG16
TGCTTCCTCGCTTGCAAGGGGAGGACTCCGATAACGACCATCGATCATGTCTCGGATATAAGTCGAGAGTAATGGGGGTACTCGCAATCCCGACAGACAAATCAAACTCAACCTTCAGTCGATAGAAGTCTAGATACTCTGCTTTGGCGGAAATTTAGGCTTTGGCGAGAGGCCAGGCGCCAACTTCGGCATATTGCATGGGCAGCTTCGTATCGTTCGACATGGATATCTGGATATTTGCTAAAACGATTCTGCTAGCTCTTCGATGAACCAAAAAAGTCTTAGGTGATGGAATTGAAAGAGCTTGCGAATGATATTCAGAACGACGTCTCGCAAGGTGGAGGACGTGGGAAGAAATGTTCACCAGACTGCAACAAAAAACTCCTGTGTCATGCGCGACCTTGCAGTACCACAGTCGTATAAGTATGCCACACGATATCCTTAGGGTTGGAGTGAATGGAATGTTGGATGTTTTCAGGAGTCGTACAGTACGAAAGAACGGGTGAAGATATAATGGAATTTGAGATATCCATCCTCTTGATCCGGGCAGTTCCCTGTAGCTATGATAAATTTTACCCTTCAACGAGAAGCTCATCATTCACAGAGCCCAGTTTTACAAGTTGGCACAGCGAATGAGGACAGGTTGGCAGAATCAACAGATGTGGTTATTGGCAAGGTCTCCAGAAAACGATACTTAGTGGAATCTAGAGCAACAGCCTGAGTACGTAGAAGAGTTAAGGACACGTGTGAGGGGAGTTTCCGCAGTTCCGGTCAGCTGACTACTCGGTCACGTGTAATTGGCCGTGTTTTCCACCCGTGGCGAGTTTCCTTTGCTGCACTATATTCTCATGACATACACAAAGCTTAAGCCCTATTTTTGCTATCTCGGTGCTAAATATAGTTGTTCTCCACATGTGGCTTCCCATTGAAACAGCCACGTTACTACTGTGACACGATTACGAGAAGTGAGGTACTGCCAGTCCATTCAAACTCCATAGCGCGTAACACAACCGCGACAACTACCAGTGGGCTCTCCCAGTCGACCGTGACATTTGCCCACCCTTGATTAGCTTCCAACAGCAACCGAGGTCACATTGGACCTAACTGTATGAAAGTTTAATTTCAGTGTATGATGTATCAGATCACCAGACTCGCCCCAATGTAGAATTCTCAAGACTTGTCCTTCGACCCTCGACCGGTGTCTTGACATCGCGATCAGACGACCAAGATATATCATAGTTTCACACGTTATCAAGAGTCGTCCTGCCTTATGTATAAGGTTCACTAGATCAAGCTGGTTAGTGTGCTTTTACCCAGCTCTGGCCTCCTCGTCATGAATTTCAACGTCATCATGAATTCGACAATTTTTCGGGCGCTGACTATGATGCTAGTTGTCGCTTCTCTATTTTTCCAATCCCATGCAGCAACCATTGATCTTTCGACGCGAGATGTGTTTGTACCCCCTGTACTGTTTCCTCACAACGGTACGGTCTGGATCGTCCAGCAGCATCATAACGTCACTTGGTAAGGCTCAAAGTTGTTTTCAATAATACTGTAGCAGTGCTCAAGCTCCTTACTGGTTATAGGGACACATCTAACGCTCCGGTCAACATCACGAATAAGCTCGGTCGTATCATGTTGCGTAAAGGCGGACTGACGACACCATGTCCGTCAACTTTTCATACTTTTGAACCAATTTTTACTCCGACTGTTCCCAGTGATTTTAGCTTCCGGTTTTGACATTCTTCTGGGCAGGATTGAAGTTCAGGTCCCTTGGGTCGTGAATGGCGATGATTATCAGGTTGTCTGTGAGTTAGGGAATTAATGGTTCATCAGCATTACACTTATCTTCCAACCAGTGTTCGGTGATTCGGGGAACTTTTCACCGGATTTTACAATTACAGGCAGCGTTGACTTCTAGCCATTTCGTGTACAGATGTGAGAGAAGCCGTACAAATAAAATTAGTGGAGTTTCATTCTTTCAATACTGTTTCCGTCTCCCCATTCAGACAGACAGACGACGATGCAGTGAGCGATCCCTTTGTCTGGACTCCGGGTTTTTGATGGGCGCTAATTCCGTTTTCGACACTGAAGCTTCAAGGGAAAGAAAGAGTGAAATTTTTATGAGAGTAGTTTAAAGGAGTCAGTTCCAGAAGCCCTCTGCTGTGAAATAAATTATTGATTTCGGCCTTCAATTACGTAATATCACATAGTCTTCATTACACAATCAGAGGACACCGTGATGTGTGCGTGTTCAACGTTAAAGTTAAACGTTCAACTACCACTATAAGCGCAGACGGCACTAATCTTCTAATGAACTCAGTTCCTGTGATCCCATGATTGCATCATAGCGACAAGCTTGAAACGACTTCGGAAGACCAGCAACTCGACAAGCACTCACTAGCGCGAGAGGATGCGCACTTGGTATCACTTCATGAACGTCCATGAACGCAGACGAACCACAAAGCTTCAGTAATCTCATGTATGTGTCAATTAGCATCGCCGCATTTTTCCCACCGCCGATCAATATGATGTACTGGAGGAGCCTTCTCAGCATTCTAAGTGAAGGCCACCTGGGGTCTTTGAGATGGAGCAAGGTTCGGCGTTGAAAGTAGGAATACGATCCAATCTTTTGTCATGCTAGCTAATAATAGCCTGCTTATCATTCAGCGCTTATACAATTTCCTAACCAATATGAGCACGATACATTTTACTTTCCAGGACATGTGTAATCATTCGTTGATGTTTAAATATTGTTCCTTCAATCCGCTGCAAGCTCCTATATGAAATGGCATCATTATTGCAGGCACGAGTCTCCTCGTGTTGTTGACGGTCCGAAAATCGGCAGATCTGGCAATCAACGTGTTGAGGCATACCTTGACCTCGTGTTCGATCATCGTAGTCGACAGATCTAGCTCTTCGAGCCTTTTCTTGAAGACCAAGGAGTGTCTCTGGACGTCGAGGACTTCCCAGTTCCTCTCCACATTCGCAAGCTCTGAAGCATCCTGATGGGCCTAAACCTCAGAAAATGGTTCAGAAAATCGAAGAAGGTGGTTGACCCGCAGTGCGTTATGCTGCTGTTGGCTTTCAGCTCAGTTTCAAGTTACGTCGAGTTACAGGAAGAACGTTGAATCTGCAGATGTTGCGATGTCTGAACTGGCTGCGAGTTTACGAGGAGAAATACAAGGACTCGTCGTCGAGATAAAGCAGTTGAAAAGACAACGTGAAGGTCTCTTTCGGTACGCTACTACCCCTTTCGAACTAAAGCTGGCTTAAGATGGTTTCAGTGACATCCATGACATCATGCTATCTAAATGCCAGGGAGGACCACTACTTGGAGAAAGCTCTCTGTGCGTCTGATATCTACATCTTTTTGTCAGATAGGTATTCACAACAACCCCTTTTCATCGATTTTCAGATCCTCGTCCCCTTTATTTAATCGTAAGCGGTCTGTGCAGATACCGTGGTTACCTACCACACCTACACCACCAACGTCCGAAGACGATATGACTGATAAAGTTGAGATGGGCCTTTTTGGACCAAGGAGTCGTACCCCGTCTATTACTATTGACTCGCCCCATCCTGTGACTCCAGATCAAGGAGGATCAAATGCTGCGAACAATGCCTCAGGGTCAGCTTCGCAGTTGTCATCGCCATCCTCAGCACGACCGCCTCCTTCCCGGTCGACGTCAGGCACCTCGCAATCTTCCAACAGTTCCGATGCGCCTACTACGCCTACACGTACAGCCTGGAGAGTGGTGGAGAAGAAGCCGACACCAGTTTATCGTACGCGGATAGCACCCGTCACTTCTTGAAGTCTAGTGAGATCCCGAATATGCTGTACTTACTACTGAGGATGTGCTTGTAGAGAAACGTTTCTGATAAATCCTGTAAGAACAACAATTTCTCGAAATGAACACGGATTTGAGTCGAAATAGTCAATCAGAGAGTCAGACGTACCGACAGTTGTAGACAAGTTATGGACCATATCCTCGGTGGGACAGAGTAACGCCATTTGACAAGAGATCTGGACCTCGACGTATGTAACGACACAATTTTCTGCTTCCATCCATGACGTCCTTCCTTGGCCAGTATGAATTCCGCAATGTATCTTTCCAAACTGAGCTTCAGTTACCTGTTTTCCTCTTGCTGTGATTTTTCCAAGCGCCAGTGTGATCTGCCACTCAGTTGGTTCGTTCTAGTTCGTGGTATACATGCAGTCCACAGAGAGCAAAGCTCGATCCCTTGCAAGTCTGTCTTGTGTCTGTCCATATACTCTGAACTGACAAATTAAAGTTATCACAACTCTGCTTGGATAGTGAACCTCAACTCTGATATTTTCGATCTACATGAACATCGACAATGAATTACAATGCTTGTTTGGACGGAAATATACCCAACATGATAGATAGTCCAAGTTTGACTGCTAAGCCATATACAATAGGTCTATATCTAGCAGTCCAGCAGCACAGAAATGATCCAGATTCATCTGCAATGACCTTTTTGTGGAGGTGTTTTGTTATGTGCCCTCCTCCAAGCCTTTTGGTCCAACTGCAGCAAACTTACTTGGAGGGATGCCATCGCTTGCTTTCAGTGCCCTGGACATACTTCATTAGAGGTCTCCTACAAACGATAACGAATACCACCACACCCTTGAGACCACTATCGCATCTTTGATTCATCCATAAGATTTCTCTTGCTATCACATCACTCAACTAGTATAGACTCAAAGAAGTAAGAAGTAGCAAGACTCGTAACCCCAACCGTGTTTGATGCATCTCCCCTAAAAAAGGACACTAGCACGAGATCAATAAGACACTAGATTCAGTCTCATATCTTCTTAGTCTCAGTCGGATCTCACTGCGTAGAACTTGCTGCGACATTTTTAATCGCGTTCCTTCTTGTAATATAATAAGTCGTTACATGATGTAATCTATCATGACAAGATTGCAATGGGTGGGGAAGTAATGCATTGGTTGGTAAGGTATGCTCAGTGAGAGGGGATAGTATTGGATCAATCAACAGAAAAAGCAACTCGGGATAAAGGAAGACCCTCAGGCTTTGGAACCTCACTCAACAATGCTCAATGTAGTCTTCAAGACGAAGGGATTACACTATTCAACAGAGGGCTATAAAGTAGAGCGTCGTTTCAGCCTAGGTAAAGAGTAGAAGGACAGACCTTGAGTGCTCCGCCATGATGGTTGGATATAACTGCCCACAAAATGGGACAAGGTCACATGACCAATATTATTTGTCACGCGTCGGGGTTCTGTGTGCTCAACGCGCGCATAACTTCCATCGCCGACACCACTCCAATTGAACACAATTGAAACAAGAGTCTCAGTGGTGACCTACAAGCCCAACCGGAGGATAGGTCTATAATTAAGACTCGGGACGCTACGTAATGATAGCAGAAGAGCAAGGTCGCATTCACAAACGAAGTAATGGCAAGATCGATAGCCCAGAAAGAGAAGTCAGAATATCAATATCTATCTGTAACACACAATGATAATACTTTGTTTGAAATACAAAAGAAACAGGCATGGTAGACTGAGGCTTATACAAAGCGTTCCATTTGGCCAGTCACGAACAAAGCACCCCAAGATCTTCACGAAAAGAAGTTCATTTGGCCAGAGTGGTACAATGGTGTTCAAATAACATCAGGATTAAGTAATGCCTGCCCAACCTGAAGTTATCCGTGTTTTGGCCACGGCAAGACTATAAATCCAGTAGTCACTCGCTCACCTGCATTCCCATCTCTATCTCATAGCCGTTATACCATGACAGGAACCACAATCTGTAAGTACATGACCAATCCATGTCTTTGGGCATGTTCTAAAGGCCACCCTCTTTTGCTTCAACTCCAGTTACCAGAACGCGGACTACCAGGTACGTCAGTCTTTCCCTTTGATCGTTCCAAAGGTTGACCTGATATACAAGGGACAGGAAGAATGGTGCTACACCGGTTCAACCTGTTGACCTCAATCGACGTGAAAAAGTGACAGCGGATATCATACGGCACTGCAAAGACATTGCAAAAGCCAAACGTGCCAACGACACCGAGAACGAAGTTCGACGAACCAAACTCGAAGAAGATAAGTGGACGATGAACGTGAGACCCCTGTTTGTTGACTGTCGCGGCTGTCGCAAGACAATAAAATTGGATGGGCGCAACCCAGAGAGTTACTATCGAACGAACTGGATCAAACACAAGAAAATATGTAGGAAAATTCTGGAGACGGAAAGCCAAAAAGTCAGTGGCTTCGAGTGTTGTACATTCTCAGGCAAGCAGGAAGCAGCCTCGGATGTTTCACAGGTCATAACAGGTGACAAACTATCATATCCTTTGACGAATTATGTCTGGAAAGAAACATCGTACGGTTTCAATCAGCGCACTTCGACAAGGCCAACCACATGGTCCGACAAAGAAATTGGGCCCGAGGAACATGGTGAGTATTTCCCCTTGGTAATTAATGCACACCGAAGCAATGTTTTTCAGGCTTGTATTTCTTTGATCCATCTGTAATCACTGGGTATTCTGGCTATACTGCAAGCGTCTACACCAATGAGCCGGCCCGCACATATTACGTTCCTGAAACACATTGTATGAGAAACACTTCGCTCGAGAATGATGTAGGGACAGCCTACTCGAATCAGCTCTCGCAACAGCCATATTATTATCAAACAAGCACTTGGGCTCCGCACAACTCTGCTGGGGTTTTTGATCAGTTGCAGGAAAACGAATGGCGAGCGGTAGAGTTCTTGACATATCTACGAAGATTAAAAGAGGGGTAGAGTCGAGCATCTTATAGATTTGGCAGGTGAATCATGCAAGAAGTGTATTATTAAGTGTATCATATGGACTTTAAAAGTGACAGAACATTACGTACAATATATATCTACCAAAATCCGGGTCCAAGGGAATGCTTACATCAGATGCAGTATTGAACAGAAACTGGCTACCCTCCAGTCTGGGTGAAATCAAGGTACGATAATCTGGTGTAATCGGGTGATCACCGTGTGTGAGTTTCCTTTGTTGAGGAATGACTGGCGAGACCAGAATTAGGTGATGTCATATGCTCATCTATTTTTAGAATACCTCTACATTTTTATCCGCCACTAAATGTGGCGTGCCAATCACTGGGTGCAGGGAATGATATTCCTTGGCAAATCAATGCAAAAACATAGTAAAAATGATTTAATTAATTTCAAAATTTTCTTTGAATATTCCTGGAAAAAATATTTTAACTGAACTTAAAAGAGTAAGAGAACAAATTGCCTGCCACAGGAAGCTTGCTCTGGTTCTTAGGTTCAAGAATAACCAATATAGTCCTCTCTAATGCATTTGAGAGCATCAGACCAAGTACCATCAAAAATCTAGTTACAATATTTTTTTGTGGGTTTGGATTATTTTTACTGTTTTTACATTGTTTTGCCAAAGAACATTGTTTCCTACACCTAGTGAACTGGTATTTTCTAGTTTTTGGAGATAAATTTTAATATTTTTCTTACTTATCTAGGGATAAACAAAGCCACCCTCAGTCACTGCTGGCACCAGATTGTATTTCCATTGGAAAAAGTAGAAAAGAAAGTTGTCATACTATTTCCAATGTGCCAATTTTCAAGAGAAATGGGTACTTTCCTCTGTTGAATGACTTTTCTGTCAGAAATTGCATAACAATCTTCTTTTACACTTTTTCACACTAGAAACACCTTTCAGTATCAGAAGTGAGTTTATATTACTATTGGAAATCTATTGTGGAGGTGTCCTTGTCTATATTAAGTGCTGATAAATGTGATCAAGAGCCTCAGCACCCACACCTACATTATTTTTCACTTCTGACACCTCTCATCACAGCTCCTTCAGTGTTCATTGCTTTTTAAAGTGCGAGTTTGAGCAGACTAAGGTCGAATATCTTGGACTGATCATCTCTCATGGAATGGCTGAGATGGACCCAGTCAAGGTGGCTGGTGTGGCAGAATGGCCAGAGCCTAAGAACAAGGAGGTTCAGGCCTTCCTGGGCTTCACCAACTTCTACAGGAGGTTTATTTAGAATTTCTCTCACCCATGCCTGGCCCCTCTTTGATCTCACTACTAAGGACACTCCTTGGCACTGGGACGTAGTGCAGCAGACAGCCTTTGATGCCCTCAAACATGCTGTCACTTTAAAGCCTGTCCTCCTGTTCCCAGATGATGGCTCTTCCTTCTATGTTAAAGCCAATAGCTCAGATTTTGCTACTGGAGCCATCTTCTTTCAACAGTCAAAGGAGGATAGTAAGTGGCATCCTGTGGCTTTCTACTCCAAGAGTCTTAATGCCATGGAGCAAAATTATGAGATCCATGACAAGGAGATGCTAGCTATCATTTGGTCATTTGAGGAGTGGCAACATTTCCTTGAGGGTGCCAGGCATAAATTCAAGGTGTGGACTGATCACAAGAACTTAGAGTACTTTTAGACAGCAATAAACTTAACCACCGACAGGCTCGATGGTTCTTGTATCTGGCCAACTTTGACTTCTCTCTACATCGCAAACCCAGACAGAACATGGGCAAGCCAGACACACTTTCTAGATGAGCAGACCATGGTTCAGGAGTAAGCGACAATGACAATATTGTACTCCTGAAGCCAGAACTGTTTGCTATCCATGCTCTAGAGGGTGTGATTGGCCAAGGAGAAGAAGTGAGCATCCTTTGAGACATCCACTGAGGTAACTGGGAGGACACTCAAGAAGATCTGGTAGCCAAGGTTGCCCTGGCCTTGCATGCTCGAGAGAAAACTGGAGTAAAGTCTGTTCGCACTGATGAGTGGTCTTTGGAAAATAGTCTTCTCACCTTCCAGGGGCACATTTATGTTTCCAACCTGCCAGACCTCCAAAGGTGGATTGTGGAGCAGCATTATGACTCTTGGATGGCAGGTCATCCTGGCAAATGGAAGACACTAGAGCTGGTCTCCCAGAATTACTGGTGGCCTCAGATGTCACAGTATATAGGCTCTTACACCTTCACCTGCAACCTCTGCCTTTGGACTAAGCCTTGTCATCAGCCTCCCATGGAACAGCTTCATCCTCTGCCTATTCCAGCTGAGTGTTGGAGCATGGCCTTAGTAGACTTCATTGTGGAGTTACCAGACTTTCATGGATATGATGCAATCATAGTGGTAGTAAACCTCTGTAGCAAGTGTGCTCATTTCATTCTGACACACACCACTTGCTCTGCCATGGATGCTGCTAATCTGTATTGAAAGCATGTCTGGAAACTCCATGGGTTGTCAGATGCCTATGTTTCAACTATATCACCTCCTTCATGTCAAACTCCACACTTCTACAGCCTACTATTCCCAGTCTGATGGCCAGACCAAGCTTGTCAACTAAGAGCTAAAACAGTACCTCCAGCTCTTCTGCAATGAATGACAGGATGACTGGGATGACCTATTACCAGAGGCAGAGTTTCAGTACAACAACCATGTACATGCTGCTACCCAGATGTCTCTCTTCCTTCTAGATACTGGTCGACACCCTTGGATGGGATTTGAGCCTCATGGACAACCTTCAGAGAATGAAGCTGTCAATGAGTTCAATGAGTTCTTAGACCAGATGAAGGCAGCCCAGGAGGAAGCCAAGGCTGCCTTAACTAAGGCAAAGGATGACATGGCCCACTACTATGATTGTAGACAAACTCCAGCCCCCAAGTACAAACCTAGAGATTGAGTCTATCTGGATGCCTCTAACATTGCTACTCAGCCTTCTCAGAAGCTCTCTCATCATTGTCTGGGACCCTTTCTTATAGTAAGGCAGGTAGGCCCACTAGCCTATCAACTCAAGCTGCCTAGTGGAATGAGTCGACTCCATCCAGTCTTTGATGTGGTGAAGCTCTCTCCTGCACCAGAGGATCTGATTCCAGGTCAATGTCCACAGCCACCCCCTCCTCCAGTTCTGGTAGATAACAAGGAAAAGTATAAAGTGAAGCAGATCCTAGATAGCTGACTTTTTTGAAACAAGCTTCAGTTTAAGGTCAAGTGGAAGAGCTATGGAATCAAAGACATCTCCTGGGAGCCACAAGAGAATGTCCATGCCCCTGCCTTGGTCTGGGAATTCTATCAGCAGCATCCCAATGCTCTCCAGGCAATCAGAGGCCTCTATTCTTTTTTCAAGATGGACCAGGCCATTCAGAACTACTTCTATCCAGCATGTCGAGATGCCATGCTCTAGAGAGGGGGTGATGTCAGAGGACTCCTCATTTTTTCCTTTCTTCACTCCTTATCTCTTCATTCTCTTACATTCTCTTATTTCTTCTGACATTATTTCATTTTACTGTTTCTATTCTTTCAACATTACCTGTTAGTACTATTCTCAGCCCTTAAGGTGCTCTGGTTCTTTAGCTACCATTCAGACAAGTGTGGGCCCCTCAGCACCGCTTCCAGACCACTTACATAAGCCAGAGTTTGCCAGAGTTTGTCCCTTATTTGTGCAATTGTTTTTGTAGGCAATTTTCGAGTTTTTAAGGTTTTGTTGTACTGTACAGTTGTTTCCCATGCTTCAGAGGCCCCAGAAGCATCCAACCTGGCATAGGGAATCCCTAGACTTGTTTTCTTTGGATCTCCCTCTGCCAGGTGAGTAGCTATCATGATATTGTCAGTATATATTCTAATACACTTTGGATCTCTCTCTGCCAGCTGTGTGACTGAGCCACAGCCTCTAGAGGTCACCCTTACAGAAACACTCTTGCCTGCTCCTGACTCATTCCAATCTCAAGTTACTTATGGCTTCAGATCATGTGCCTAGTCAGATTTCTTGAAAATGTGCATAAGTGGCTCAAATTAAAAAGTTGGATTCTTGCTGATGAGCACTATAACTGTATATATCTTATTACCATCCTTGCTATAGCTACTGTTTTGTCAAGGCTCCAAGAACTGAAAACTATTGCAATCACTATAGCTTTCTTGATACAAATATAATGGACCATGTCTCAAACATTCTAGTGGAAAATGTGGCTTCTGAAGCTATGGCTTAGATTAATAGCCTGATTGAAAAGCTTAGCTGCTATGCTCCACAGCCAACTTTCTGGCTACCAGCAACACTCAGCAACACTAAGTATGCAGAATCAATTCTTATACTTCAGGCCACCTCCAGCACCCTAGAAATAGTGATCAGCTTATTGAGCACATTGGCATCTAAGCTTACAAGCCCATCTACAGCATCTTTGTCTGGGCCTACCCAACCATCTATTATAAAGGTGGCCACTTCAACTCCAGTCTCTCTCTCTTCTCAACAAGGCACAGACAACCTCCTTTTAGTGCAGAAGCTTACACATTCAGCAACATCTTTTTTACAATGCCTGCACTGTCCTAATCAAGTTTAAACCCCATTGACAAGAATGTACTAGAAGACTTTACTGCTACAGGCTTATTGATATTTGAAATGCCTTTAACAAAGTTCTCAACCACCTCAACTTCAAAGCCATCATAATCTGCCAGAAGGATAGAAATATCAACTTTATAGCCTCCTACACTCATGTTATTCGACTCAAAGCAATCAGCAACAATGCATATAGACTCTAGGAATATGCCTTAACAGAGTGGATCCTCTTCAAAGATTTGTTTAGAATAAGTATGAATTCTATCAAGAGAATCTTTGACCTAATTGCCAAATTTGTTCCTCTAAACAGAGGAGTGCAAAGAAATTCTGTGTATATCTGATACT
>QGOA01012697.1:0-11848 GCA_003313075.1 Termitomyces sp. MG16
ATAATCAATATAATATAATATTGACTACAGTAAGTAAAGCTATGTGGCCAATGCCACATAGCAGACTACGCTACACACCCCCCGATTAGACCGAACTACAGTCTCAAAATACTCTGACGGTCAGGCCATTGGTAAGTCAGGGACGGAGGCAATTGGAGAATTCCCAGGCTCCCGGAATGGATCGGCAGTCACGTCGTCCATGTCGTAGTCAAGGAGTTCATCCTTGGGTGTGGGCTCGTAGGAAGTGCCCAATGGCCCTGCTATGGGCAGTGAGTCATTGTAGTCCCAGAGGGGGGACAGTGTTAGAGTGGGGTCAACGACCAACCCCAGGATAGATGGTTGGGGATCAGGAAGATCCCCATTGTCGGACGGGTACTGGCATGTCCAGAGCTCATGGACATGAATGTCTTGCTCAATGAGGAGGTACATCCCCTTGGTGAGTGCGTTGTCGTAAGCACAATGACTATTCTGCTGCTGGAGCATAAGGCGTTGTCGATCGCCTATGGTGGCCTCGTGCCACCCATCCCACTGAGCAATGGACTGGGGTGTCCCATAATGGTTGAGATGTTGTAGCCTCTCGTCGTCGATGGTGGCCGCCTCGTTGTAGACCTGGCTGTCACTGAAGAAGATGTGGGCCAAGTAGATGACCCTATAGGTATAAGCATGGTCAGCCCAGCTGACTGGAATTTGATTGTGGAGAAGGACACGTAACGCATCTGAAGTGGTAAACACGGAAGCTGATGCTTCTGGGATGTCCACAGCCTGAGCCTTGAAGTTAGGGTCATCGGCGTGGAGGGGCACAAAGACTTGCCCCGTAGCTGCCTCATATTCAGCCACGGCCTCTTTGTAGAGGCCTGGCCTTGCAAAGACATAGGCCAGGTACTTGTGTACCGTGGTCTTGGAGGGGCGGCTGGCGCTGAGAGCGTGTACAAGCGAAAACTCAAAGAGGCTGCACCAATGAATGCGCATGGCACGGTCCATACATTGGGCATCCCAGGACACTCATAGAGGAGGGCATATGAGCCCAGGTAGTCCAAAGCAAACAGTTGCTTTGGATCAGGGGGAGTAAGGCCAACAAAGGCCAGTCTCCCACCCTCCTTGCGGCAATAGATCCACGTAGGCACAATCATTCACGGGACGTTCTCCTGCTCCTCAGGACTTGCGAAGGGTACTGCTATGGTCTTATATGGGACCTCATCAAGCAAGTGAGACATGACTCTGTCTCGGGCAGTAGGGTGGCAGTTCAGTGCTACCTGTTTGAATTTGTTGAGCAGCAGATAGCCCAACTGATGCTGACAAATCAGCGTAAACTGGTTGTTCACCAGTGAATGGAGCCTGTAGAGCTCTTGAGGACTGCAGAGAAACCTGTGAGGTGCCACTTGGTACATCTTACTGTTGTGGGGCATCGACACAGCGTTGCCCTCTTTATTGGCCTCGAAGGCCCTGGCTGCACAGGCTTCTTGCCCAATGAAGATAGTATTGGTCACTGGTGACCAATAGAACTGGGGGGATAACCCTGCACCAAAGAATGAGTTCTGACACTCAATAGTATGATTGTGGTAGATCACAACACCAAGTGCATCAGGGATGCACCCGGTTTTGTCCTCGAGGAGGGCAGCTCCTCGTTTGGTGCTATCCTGCACCCGACAGTCCATCTTGGCCTGTCAATTGCTGTTGCACCGTTCGTGCGCCATGTGTTGTGCTGCCATCTCATGCGGCACAGGGGATTCCATGTGAGCCTCTTCAGGCTCCTCATACCAATTGTCATTGGAAGGCAGGGATGGCAGCCTCTCTGGCACAGACTTATCAGAATGTGGGTCCATTGCCCACACACACCACGGGAATTGGGCTGGCGGGCCCTCTACCAGTATTGCAGGTAAAAAGGGGATGTTAGCCTCTGGGGCCCCTTTCAGAGCATCCTCAGGGAAGTGCACATTGACATATGCATGGACAATCCTTTTGGGATTGTGAGGCCTTAGCCTCAGTGGGGCGTGTGCTAACGCCCCTGGAACTCTGCTCCCCAGAGTGCGTGGTGGATACCACAAATAATGGTCGTGAAGATGTGACCTCAGATGCGCTGCTGGCAAGGCGCTGGATGAGGTGGGGGTGGCTGGAGCAGGGGCATCTTCATAGGGAAGGATGTCCTGCCCTAGACTGGCCTCCCAGCCAGGGACGACAACACTCGACTGAGTCAAGCAAGAGGGTGCATCCTCCTTGCCAATGCACCCTTTTGCTGGAGTTGGTGTCCCATCTTGGGGGTGTAGTCTGCTGCTTATGAGTGGCCAATAAGGCAAGGAGATCAGTTTTGTGCTGAGCATGCATATGATCCATGTCGTCCATCATCCAGCTTATGAGGACGACCGCCTTTGCATCACAGAGGAATGATGACTCTGCAGGTACATCGTACCCATTGTCCCCCAGGCGTTGGAGGAGAGTAGCCAGGACTAAGTCCTGGTTGAGACTGGGATCGACAGCCCATGCTTTTCCTTTGTCGCGTCAAGGACGCGACTCTTCTTCCAAGCTGGGCTTGGGTTGGTGTGGCATCTCCAGCCGCTGTAGCAAGGAGAGCTTGGCCAGGCTCTCCGTCGCCACATCAGCCAATGAACTGATGCTTAGTTCTGTATTGAGAATTTCTGTACTCTCAATGGCTGCGGTGGCCTGCACAAGGGATGCTTGGCATCCCTCTAGATTGTCGACTAGTACTGTGGTCAACAGGGAAGCTGACCTGCCTCCCTTGGCTGTCGCCTCATACAAGGCATCGTACTGAGGCATTGTGCCCCAAGCCCCCATCCAAGCCAGGGAGTACAGCATCATTACAGGCACACCACCCATGCCAGGGTAGTGCGCTGGGGCAAAGGATGTGCACCCATTGCCCCTCTCACCATAGCAGGGGCAAACTGCCCCCATCCTGGCACTGCTTGGAGGCTGACAAGCCCCCCGTAAAGCTGTTGCTGGGATTGGCCCTCTGTGTGATGTGGCGCATGAGCGCCTGCTACTGGTTGTTGGGGCTGATAGCTGCCCACAGGTGCGTTTTAGGGCATAAAGTTGTTCTGCATGAGTTGGTGTGGCAAATAGCCACTGATCACCGGCTGCTGCAGTGGGTAGCCTGCCGCTGGTTGTTGCTGCTGCTGTGGGAAGCCCACAGCCTGTTGCAATTGTCCCCACTGGGGGAGCCATCTGCCCCCCCCCCCCTTTAGCCAATGGTAAGACCAACGGTGCGAACTCAAACTGTTGCTACTGTTGCTGCTGCTGCTGCTGCTCACTGAGGTCCACGGGCATGCTGTTCATGGTTAAGGGAAAAAAGGAAAAAAGAAATTTTGCCTTTTAAGACATGTTTCAGCCACAGCTGCTGACCAACTCAGCCAAGCCATGGATTGGCACTGCCAATCAAATTAAGCGCTGGCATGCTTACTTAATTGATGTGGGTGCTTAATGCCCTTCAACTTCAAGTAACGGTCAAGTGCCGCCAACTTGGAGCAATGGGAGTGTGGCTCCCATGTTGTGTCTCTGAGGGACCACCGTACCTCAAACTTGAGCACATTACACTCAGTCCACTGGTGCCTTATGATGCACTCAACAAACTATTTGTCATCATCTTGTGCCCCAAAGTCATAGGGGCCTGGGGTTGCTCTGTTAGGGAATAGCGTGTCTGATGACGCGCTATATGGTCGCAACAGCAACACGTGGAACTTTGGAACAATTCATCGTTCCTGTAATGCCTGAGGCAGCTCCAACACATAGTTGGAGGTACTTGGCTCCGTGTCTAGAATGCGGTATGGGCCTACCCATTTTGGGCAGAGTTTACTCGCCTGACCCTTTGGGAGTCTCAGGTTACGTGTTGACAAATAGACCAATGCTCCTACTGCTATTGGCGGGTCTGTTCATCTACAGTGATTGGCGTTTTTTGCCTGAAAGACTCACGTCTCTATGATGGCGTCATGCGCCGCTGCAATATTCTCCAGGGCCTGCCTGGCGAACTTGACAACTCCTTGGTGGGCCACCACATCAGCACAAATTTTGTGCAGCATGGAGGGCAAGTACCCTCCATTGAGCTCAAAGGACGCATACCCTGTCATCTCTGAGATACTCGTGTTAATCGCAAACTCAGTGAGTGGACACCAGTCTACCCAGTCCCGTTGGTCAGGGCAAACAACTGCTCTCAGGATCTGGCCTATACTGCAGTTGGCCTGCTCAGTTTGCTCATCTGTCTGAGGATGGAAGGACGTTGACATGAGTTGGGCTCCTAACAGTTTGTGGAGTTCCCTCCACCATTGAGACATGAACTTTGAGTCATGGTCACTCACTATAGGTACTAGGCAGCCCATGCAGCCTAACAATCTCCCTGAGGTAGATCCATGACAGCTCCTTAGCTGTCAGCGTAGTTTGCACCGGTATGAGGTGCACCATGCTTGTCATGCAGCAGATTACCACCCAGAGGTAATCAAACCCTCTAGACTCAGGAAAGGGACCTACAAAGTCCATTCCAATAGAGTCCCAAGGTTTTACCAGCATGGATAGCTGGTGTAGCTTCCTGGCAGGGGATCCAGGGGGCAACTTGGCCTTCTGACATGCTGCGGATGAGGCGCAGAACTTAGTCACTTTGTAGGCCATATGTGGCCACCAATACCATCTCCGGATGTAGCCCAACATTTGTGCAGCATCAAAGTGCCCCACTAGTGCATGGGCCTGGTCCAGTACTCGCGTAACAATGGTTTGCATATGGGGAAGGCAGACCACTGCCACCCCTTGACGGTTTTCCATCATGATCAGTCCACCAGGCTCCTGCCTGAACTGAGGATGGTCATTGGGATTGGCAATTATCTCAGCAAAGAGAAAATCATCACCATATTCCTGCACCACTTCTATTCAGAAGTCGTCACTGCCCAGGCTAGGGGGCTGATGATATGACACTGTACCAGCAGTCAGAGACAAAACATGCACCAGAAGTCAAAATAAACATTTAATTATAGGCTGAAAACTATAAGCCTCCTGGTAGCAGTCTCAACAAATATCTATCTCCGAAAATATCCCAACAAATACACAGAAAAGTACAGAACAACAGGCAGGGACCGGCTCAAACTATCAGCTCAACAATAGTCTAACCACTGTCATGGAGAGGAAAAGCATGGAAGCTGGTAATGGACGGAATAGAATGAAATTGGGAAATTATTATATTCATTCAATATTATAATTCTCAATTTCATCAGCAGCAGCCCCTACCCCCGCCTCTTAGCCCTGCATAGCGGCTTGCTGGCGGTATAAGCACAATTTATTCATTCATTCATTCATCAAATCAGTCAATGTTTGGCAATGGATGGAATAGGATGAAATGGGAAAATTATTATATTCATTCAATATTATAATTCTCAATTTCATCGTCAAATCAGTCAATGTTTGATTTGACAACCAGGAGGGGAAAAGGAAAGAAGTAGGGGATGCAGAGAGGTGCTAAAAGAGGAAAGAAGGATCTATGAATTAGATCAGGCTAAATGGAGCTCAAGCAAATGGAGAAGTGGCAATCAGAAACATCTGCAAGGAGAGTGGAACAAGAAGTTGAATGGTGGAATGGGTGGCACTGAAACAGGCCTCCCAAAAGGGAAATTGGACTATCAAATATGTTCTGGAAGTGGGAGAGTTTCCGACAAAGAGTCATATGTAGATAGTGGTCTGTGCACCAGAAAAACAGTATAAATAGCCCAAGTTTAGTAGAGAATAGACAGGCAATTGATAGGCAAAGGCTCGGTGATTCCCAGGGAGTGAATTGCTTAGGCCAGAGTTTGTTAAGAAACCTTGACTTGTGGGAATATTATTATTCTCATTCAATATTAAATTTCTCAAATCCTCAGCATTTTGCAAAATTATTAAATGCATTCAAAACAATAATTATCCCTTTTGTCGTCAAAGTCAGTATTACTTCAAGGTCATATTCTACACTAGCAAGCCCCAGAACTATCAAGTAATACTTCTACCAAGTACTACACTGAGATAAAGGCAATTTGCCTTCGAGCATCTCAGCCAGCGTAACAGGTCTGTCAGGGTGCTTGTATTTCCCAGGTGACGCTGGATCCATGACTTCATGCTCCTTGAGCAGCTGGGTGGCTACATCCCCACTCTTCATGCTGCTCCCTGAGGCGAGTACTTCACCTCCATTTGTCGTCATGCATAGCACGTATGTCCAGGACATGCTCCCTGAGCTCCTGGTATCGGTGGAGAGGTAGTTTCTCTCCATCCGGGTCTATGTGGCAGTCTGCCTGCACATACTCATGAGGCTTGTGAGCCTCCCTGACTACATCGCTCTCAAAGTAGCGAGACAAGCAGTCTGCCACTTTGTTGAGTTCACCTTTAACATAGGTGATGTCGAACTGGTATCTCGACATGTAGTCTATCCAACGTTGCTGATGTGGCAACAAGTTCACCTGAGTTTTGAAGAACTCAAGTGCCTTGTGATCCATTATGATATGGATGGGATATCCCATCAGCTTATCCTCCCACTTGAGGAGGGCCTTGAGTATAGCTAGAGTCTCCAGCTCACACACAGCATAGTTTTGCTGGGCAGTTGTGAATTTCTTTGACATGAACCCTGCTGGGTGGCAAGTCTGCCAGGTACTCTCCTGGCCATACATGGCTCCGACGCCTGTCTTAGACGCATCGCAAATGAGCCATATCAGCTTGTCCTGTCTAGGGTCGATTGGTCAAATCACTGGAGTCTTCATACAGATCTGTTTGACCATCTTGAAGCACCGCTGGTGCAGTGGCCTCCAATTGAATGGTGACCCATTCTGCATCATGGCCATAAGAGGCCCAGTATAGGCAGTGACATCGGGCAAGAAGCTCGATATGTAGTTGACAAGGCCAACGAATCGTTGGATGTCATTGTAGTTTTGTGGCATGTGCCACTCCCGAATGCAATCAAGCTTGTCCTGATCGGGGTGGATATCCTGCTCATTGATGACATGCCCTAGGCAGTCTATACTCTGAGCATAAAGCTCATACTTTTTCCACTTCAAGTACAACTTGTACTTGTGTAGTCATTCAAATACGACTCTGAGGTGCTGCTCATGCTCCTCCATAGAATCTGAGTAGATGAATATGTCATCTAAGTAGACGTGCATAAAACCTCCTATTACGTCTCAAAAAATAGAGGTCATTAGCCTCTGAGAGGTTGCAGGAGCATTACAGTCTCCAATCTGCATTATGTTGCTTGTGAACGTGCTCATAATCAATGCAAATATGGTCTTGGGTATGTCTTTGGTGCGAATGTGCACCTGCTTGTAGGCATCAGTAAGGTCAATCTTCAAGCAATACTTCGCCCAAGCCACGTCTTCCCGGATCACCTCCTGATCTGGTAAAGGAGTTACATCCTTTATAGTATTGTCATTGCGCTGACACACATCAAGAGCTGTTTGAAGGGTTCTGTCCTTCTTCAGGATGCACAATAATAGTGCGGCCTGAGCAGTGGTGCATGGTGACCACCATTGAGCATTCAAGTAGCGATTAGTTTTATGGTGTAATTGCTCCTGGAGTGCACGCAGGCAGCGCAGCAAGTGGTACTTGTATTGCTTGCTCTCATCTATGAGGTTGATCTCATGGTTCACTTCCTGCCATGGCGGGAGCTCCTCCTTGATCCCATTGACCATATCAGCAAATTCTTCTTGCCATTGCTGATGCAAAACAACCAAGGTATATCTTCCTCATGAAGGCTTGTCGCCTTCTGCTTCACCTTCATACGCACCGGGGGAAGTACTTCCACCGTCTCTGAGGGTGACCAAGGCTGTGGTGCATATTGCTCATGCATTGCGAGCACCTGGGTGACACTGTTGTCAGGTATATGTAGTCTCAGCGGGAAATCCACTACCACTGCCTTATAAGCCACAAGGCTTTTTCCCTCATGTACAAGTGAGTACGCTACGGACACCTCGTCCGACGCTGGCTGGCAATACGCTGGTATGACGGTCATCCATTGCTGGTGTGCATTTTGCGCACATGTGGCTGCCACCAGCTTGTTCTACTCCTGCAGCATTCGAGGGTCGTATGCCCAGTCATAAGGGGTGCTGGTCGTTCCCATAGGGACCATGTGTCCTTCTCACATGAGGCTTCCGCCTCTCACTTGCTGTCTCTTAAGTCATCTAACTTGACTTGTGAGGACGTTGGTAGGCATACATCCACTGAGTCCTCCCACTTTCTCGTCTTTTGCTGGTGCTTGTCTGGAGTAATTATTTGCTCGTTGCTCCTCTTAGAGGCTTGGTACTCCTCCTTGCTCATCATCACCACGTTGTGGTCTGAGCTCAGTCCAGGCATGGCCTGCACTTCCTCATCCACATCCTCCACCGCCAGCCAAGTCATGGAGACTCCTTGCATTTCTCCATAGTGCGATGACGTTGCAGGCAATTATCAGTGTCGTCTGCTGTAGCTCATTTGGCTGGGATCACCTTCCCATTCACTAGTACCTGACAGTGGTCAAAATCTAGCATGACTTTGTTATGCCGCATGAATGGTGTTCTCAGTATCATATCATAGCAATCAAAGTTTGCTACATCCATGTATTCCCGGCTACGTGAGCCTGGTGTCTGGACAGTCACATTCGTCCCATACTGCACCATAGCACGGCTTCCTACGGTGCCCAGCTGCAACGCCAATGGCTATTCCGTACATGTGGGCAAACTGGGGTGTTATGCCTGACGTAGTACTCCCGGAGTCCCATAAGGTCCATGCCTTGTGGCCATTTACATCCACATACAAGACCAGGCACTCCTTGTCTGCCCGTTTCAGTGTAGGGTGCTGCAAAGTGCCCTCTGCTCAATGAAGAGTCACCTTCTTCATCCAAACCACATTATTCTTTTTGGGATCGTTTGAAGATGGCCAATCCGTCATCGCTGCTAGGCACTCAGAGTCGCAGTCACAACTGTAGTACTCATTGTTGTATATGTCAACTGTGACGTACTCCTCCCCCCCCACGACCACACTCTCGGGCTCGGTGCCCGATGCCTCCTCTGGGGGCTCTTGGTTGTTTGTGGGGTGCTCTGCCTCAGACTCGGCGGACACGTCTCCATCACTCCCACTTGCAGCTGCAGTATGTGTGGCTCGAAGGTGGGCACAGGGTGTATACTCCTTCCTCAGAGCTCCCGGCTTTGCGGGGCAATTGGTAGCGTAGTGGCCTGGCTAGCCACACGCAAAGCAAGTCCCCATCTGACCTTGTGGGTTGGCCGGCTTGAACTCCGGCCTTGGTTTAGGGTGTTCTTCATCCGGTGCCTGCTCTGGGTGTGGGCGGCTTTGCCCTCAGTTCGCAGCAGGAGTTCTGTGTACCACAAACCGTGTGTTAAGGTCACAATCCAAATCGGCCTTCTTGGCCAAGAAGGTCCCCGCATGCTGACCCCATGAGGGTGCCCCAGCAGGCAGGAGTCGCCTGCTTCCCCCTTTGTGGCCACTCCAATGCTTGTAGTGGTTAGCAGTCTTAAGGGACTGCTCATACCTGATGGCATACGCCACAAACTCCTCCACATCATTGACCTCTGGGGACAGTCTGTCCTCATGTATCAGATAGTGGTGCATGTCCACTGGGATACTATCCAGGAATGTTTCGAGCATCATATACCCGTCAGGGTATACTGCCATATTCTGGGCATGGTTATTAAGGGTATCATAGAACCCTTGCACTCCCAACTTCTTGGTGTGCTTGGCAGACTGGAAGTCCTGCCTTGCATCCTGTAGCGTTGAGGGGTGCACAAATCGATCGTACAGCCCTGTAAGGACTCCTTTGAATGTCCACTCATACTGGACACGGTTGATGTGCAGTACTGCTCATTGATACCACCCCATGGCCTCTCTGGCCAAGAACTTGGGCAGAACAAAGATTTGTTCTTGTTCCATATGGTCGCCTCCATATAAGCACATGGCAAGGTGGGTGCATACATCCATCACCCAATCCTCCAAGTCACTAAACTTGGACGTGCCTGTGTAGATGCAAATATGCCTACTGTCTGCTTTACGCAGCTTCACCCCATCTGGTAACCATAAGGTTACACCCAGGGCATCATCGACTACTCGATGCAGGCGATCGTGCATGGCTTCATGATGCATTTGAATGGCCTCCCGCTGACCTGGTGATCTGGTCGCCAAATCAGCGGCCTGGGGAAGTAACTTCCCTTGTCCACCCTGCGGTGGACATCCCGAGCCTCCTTGACTGTGGGCATAATTGCCCTCATCTTGAGGAGTGGACCTAGGGCCATCATCCTGGCCATTACCAGGGGCATCACGTCTCATGGTGCCATCTCAATCAAGGAAGTCTCCTCAATCATGATCGTTGTGCCATCCTGGAACTGGAGAAGCTTGATTCTCCTGGCCCTGCATGACAAATTGACAACGCATCTCATCAATGGGCTTAGTGCCCTCGAATACAATGCCCTGATTGTCAATAAGGGACTGTCCCTTAGTCCTGAGGTTGCCATTGCACATACGTTGATACGCAACTCTGTCGCTCAACGTTTCTGCCATGGGCATGCATGGCATCACAGATGCCTCGCTCTCCACCTTGAGCACGGTACTCTCGTGCCCATACAGGCCTGACATATCTGTCCTAAGGTTCCAGTTATGCATGTGTGGGGGCTTCTCACACCACCCTTGTCCTGCTGGAGTATAGAAAGTACTCACTGGTTTTACTTCAGGCACTTCCTGTGCCCATGCTAGTGCCTCCACTAGCTCGATTCCAACGTCTTGATTGCAACATGCCGAGCATTCCTCAGAAGTGTGGCTCCAGGGGGTCAAGACCCCCAATTGCCTTGCGGCCTTCCACTGCAAATACATTTGCAGTTCAATAGTGAGCACTCTCACCATCAAATCAGTATATTTTGTACTGAATACATTGAGCACTTCATGCCCTTGTCACCTAAGTGCTACTATATGTGCTGACACGTAGCGCTTGAGTCACGCTTGGGTAGTGTATTTCATCACCTCTGGGTGCAAATCCCAGGACATCCGCAAGCACATGGTGTACGCGGTTTTCAGCTGCTGCTCCTCTGCTCCAGCGTCATCGTCGCTTGACGACTCAATCACCTCTTCCAGAAGCTCTGCAACCTCCAGAACTTCCTCCACTGCTGATGTGCGTGGAAATCGGCTTTCTGCACGGGCTACTTCAGGACTTGCAGCCTCCTCCAGTACCTCTTCTATGCGGACTTCTGCTATCCTGGAGGGCATTGAGCCTGCTGCAGCCCGCCTGTTCCCACTACTCTGGCTCGGAGGGATAGCTCCCCCAGCCTGTACCAATGACTTGGTGTCTCCTAAGACGCCATAGGCACCTGTTGACTGTTGGCCATCCTCAGGGGGCCCTTTTGAGGCTAGTCAGCTAGACCATTGCAGTTCTCCTGGCAGCTGCGAAACTGGGGGAGTTAATCCCCCTGGCATCTTGTCCTGGAGCCGTTGCTGACCGTCCTGTTGTGAGCTCTCAGCTCTCCGGGCCTCGCTTTCATTCCCGGACAGGTCGGTGCTCTGACCTTGGTCTTGAGCCTTGGGTCTTGACTGACCTGCATTGGACACTGACGTGTCCTGGGTATCTGCTGGGTCTCCCCATAGGTCGTGGGCATTCTGCCCGCCGTCAGTGGAAACTGCAGGTATGGGATTACTCATCAATTCCCTGTTTGAAATTTGCACAGTGTGGCTGTGCAAGAAGCTTGAGAAGCTGATAGAGTTCTGTCAACAAACTCAGCGACTGACATCGGATGCTAGGCAATAGATCCTAGCTGGTGGATTCAAAAAAATGTAACAAAGTTACAGGGTTTGTAAGAGCTTAAGGTTCACACTGCACAGAATCAGACCAGTCTGGTCTATTGACTATGTAGTATAAACACAAAATAAG
>QGOA01012712.1:0-10075 GCA_003313075.1 Termitomyces sp. MG16
TATCTTTTATACTATGCACTACTGTATTTTCAAAATGAGTCTATCTGAGTCTATCTGCAGCGCTACTAATTAGTGCTTCTACTCATGGTTCCAGCTAACAGCAACCTGTAAACAGCAACTGGCAGCACATGAATGACAGTGACCAATGGCATTATAGCCCATTGGCCACAGCGACTCTAAACTGACTTAGAATTGTACAAGTATGCTCACTTTTTAATGTAATTCCAATTGGCCAGGCCACTCCAGGGTATAGTCAAAAAATTCTCAATAGATGCCATGAGTGCTAATGTTGGCACTAAACATTGTATCATTTTCTGATAGGTTAAAATGCCAGGCTTGAGTATATCCTGTCTTGTTGTCAGTAATTTTTTATACTTCTGATTGAGATGCCTTGACAAGTGGCAGCACCTAATGCTACATAACTTCTTTCAGAATCAATTGGGGTTTGGTCAGAGTCACCTCCCTGTTATCATGCTAGCATTATAAGTTCTAGGCCTGCTAAGTTCTTGAAGTCAATAGATGGTGGGTGCTAAATGTCTGATAAATGGTGATGAGACTGGTAAGTGAAGCCTGTAACAGGGTGCTAAAGCCAGAGATGTCCTGTGTCCAAGAAAGTCACTTGAGTCTCCAATATGTCAAGTATTGGTAGGCCTCTAGTGTTCTTTGATATGCTCAGCCCAAGTAGAAGCCTATCAACACACTAGGAGTGTCCACTTAGTTACACCAGTTACATTCATATATTAACCAAAGGATACCTAGATTTAACTAACATGTTAATTACTAGATGTAATCAGATTCTAACACTCCAAGCATATATAAGTAACTTGGCCTCTACTCCAACCTCACTTTGTTTGGTTAGGGCTCCAAGTATGTATAGAGAACTCAGCCTTAATCTCAGCCTCAACTTTACTTTGTTTGATTAAGGCTTTAATTTTCACAATTCAGTGCTTAATCCCAGCTTCAACCTCACTTTGTTTGGTTAAGGCCTTGGGTTTCACAACTCAGTATGTAGTTACCCTAAAAAAAAGGTTCTTAATTAGCTTGGTCAGCCTTAATAATCACATTATTTTCTCCAGGCCTTGTCCTATTCTATATAAATGAGGTGGGTTGATAGAAAGCCAAGTCAGATTGCAGTCTATAGAAAAATCAATAGTTGATTTAGCAAAAAAAACTCAACAGAATGCATTTTTTTTTCAGAGGTGGAATAGTATGTCATGATCTCTATATTTACAGCATGTTTTTTAATGTTTAGAACTTTTGTTAAAGCAGGTAATGGACCTTAAAATTGTGAGTTGAGATGAATTCTGAGAAAAACATTATACTTGATCATTGTTCCAGACATACCTATCCAACACTTTTCTCTATGGCAACAAGCTCCTAAACTTCACCACACAAGTCCAAGATCTTTTAAATGGTCTTCTGCTAACATAATACAGCAAGAAGCTCTGGGTTTGAACCATGTCCCCCAACCATTCAAGCATATCTTCATAGATGTCTGGCAGTCAGCTGAAGAATAGAGGTTTAGTGGGTATTATGACAATAATCATTGAATTCCACATTATTTTTTAGTTTGTGCTAGAATTTGTGTGTAAATATATTTTTATCCTGATATATAAAGAACCAACCCCTTCAATTTGATTTGTGGGCAACTCAAAGCTAACAGATTCATTCTGCCCAGCATGTGGGAAATATAGAGATGTTGAGCTACTATAAACATATCACAAAAAAAAACATATTATTATACATGTAGGTATCAAATATAGTATTGTTAATCTTGATGTAGGCCCAACACTGAGGCTTACTGTAAGAGTTTAAGTTCTTACTCATACAAGACACAGAATCTGTCAAATTGGTAGATTTCTCTGTACATAGTGTAAGTAAAAAAGTATCTATCCAAACATAAGTAAATATTTATTAAATAATTGATTAAAGGAATAATTACTATTGTAATTATTCTGGATCTGATTTATAATACTTTTTCCATAAATTTAAATAATATTAGCACCTCTCTGAGATGCTGAGACTGAACAAAAGTAAAGTAATATAATAAAGCAAGAACCTCTAGAAGATTCCTGGTTACACTTACTTTAACATATTGTTATAGATTCAAGACTACACATATAAACAAGTGTTGACTAGTCAACTACAAAAGCCTATTTCTCCGACTCTAGCCAATATGCATGCATATAAATTATGAGCACTATATCTTTTTTGTCAAATTTTCACTTTTATTTTCTCAACTTTGTTGTTGGCACTCTGGGCCTACTATTGTACTATCAATACCTCGTAATTTATTTTAGGTACTGTATGAAAGGCATTCTTCTTCTGATGCTCACAGTAGCTAAGTAAATTTCATTTTCCTAGCTATGGACTTTTGTGCTAATGCACCTTGTAGCCAGTCCAATCAATCTAAGACATGCAAGCACTTTTTCTAGCACTGATTGAAATTATAAAGTCTAAATTTTAGACCATGCTTAAAGATTTAAAGGAACTCAACATTAAAATTTGTAACTTTGCCTTTCCAGCATTCTCTTTCCATCTCTTTTTACTTCTTGTCAATTTTTTTTTAATATTTATAGGGCCATCTCTGAGTATGAATATAAATTGACTTTGCACTTTTCTATTTGGAGCAAGATGTTATACTGCTTTTTGATCCTGGGCTGAGTTTCAAAAGAAATGGCTGAAGTATGCCTGCATAAAATAGACTGGCAGGCAATGTAGAAGGAGCACTGAATACTCATATCAAACTATAAAATGAAAGACTATCCTTATTGCTCAGCAGCATGAATACCTCTTTAATAACTGTATTCTATATTTCTAGCATTTTAATAAGGTCTAAGCAAAACTCTGCATAGAGAAGGAGCAGTAAAAGCAGGAGAGATTGTGTAGTAAAGAAGCAGGAAAACTTGTAGAACAGTGTTTGCAAAAGACTCAGAAGAGTGAGAGAAAAAAATTGGAGGAAAGCTTACAGGCACTTAAAACATCATTGGACAGGCAAGAGAGCCTTGCAAAACACATTGTCAATGCTTTAGTCCTTTTAGTTCATATACAGCTTTTAATTTTAGGCATTTGAGCAGGTAAGAAGCATAAGTGCTAATCTTTGATACTCAATCTTGCTGTTTCTGCTTCTATAAGCAATAGTCTCAAATAAATCAAACTCTCAGTCAAAGTTATGAATACTTGTCTGCAAGAGATTCTCCTACTGATGCTTTTTAGCCATATCTCCAATACCCTGTCCTACTATAGGCTTATGATCCTTGACTACAATTTTTGACTATATCCAAATGCAGTGAGCATGATTACAGCAAAGAACTGTCAGAGAACTCCTCATTTCTTCTTTTTTTTACTTTTTATTTCTTCACTCTCCTTTCATTCATTTTTTTATTTTTTCTGTTATTCTCTCACTTTACTGTTTCTATTCTTTTTAACACTATCTATTAGTACTACTTTCAGCCTTTGAAGTGCTCTGGTTCTTTAGCTATCATTCAGACAAGTGTGGGCCCTTCAACACTGCATACAGACTGCTTATATAAGCCAGAATTTGCCAGAGTTTGCTCTTTATTTATGCAATTGTTTGCATAGGCAATTTTTGAGTTTTCAAGGTTTTGTTGTCCTGTACAGTTGTTTCTCATGCTTCAGAGGCCCCAAAAGCATTAATTCTGGCAGAAAAAATCTCTAGACTTGTTTTCTGTGGATCTTCCTCTGCCAGATAAGTATTTATTATGATATTGTTAATATATACTCTAATATACTTTAGATCTCCCTCTGCCAGCTGTAACTAAGCCATAGCCTCCAGAGGTCACTCTTACAAAGACTGCCCACTTGACTTATATTGGATGATAAGTCTGATTAAAACTTAGTATGTGATTGTAGAAGAAGGAGAATAGCTTGAAGAATCTTACAAGAACTAGGACATTTGCTCAACTTTAGTCTCCTCATCAAGTAATACTCACTATTTCTTGTACTTTCCCCTTCATTTTCTATTACATTCAATGTTTGTGTCAGTCTTTGATTATATCTATCATCATTTAAAAGTGATTAGACATCAGAATGTATTATTATTTAATGTACCTCATAAGTTTTGATATGCTAGGTTAAAAGTGAAAGCATTTAGCTTTTTTCACACTTTTAGACTCATTGATATTTTATATTGTTATTAACTATATTTGTATATAAGTATCTTACTACAAATAAGGAGCTTGCTTTATTCAAATAATTATTCAAGTTAAATGTTTGATTTTGCAAGATCAATAAGAGCATCAAGTCATAAAGCATGTGATCACCACATTTAGAAAGCAATTGAAGACATAAGCCTAGTAGAAACAACTATCTTAACAATGGCTATTTAGGTATACAAGCTTACTAACAAAAAAAGAAAATTATCCCATAGATTGCTCTCCAGTTCCTAGCAATTTGACTCTTATTTTTTTATATTAGAATGCAAAAAATTCATCTTGAGTCAAAAAAACATTTTCCAGCTCAAAAAAAGCAAGTCTCCTCATCTACTAAGTGCAAAGTTTTTATCTGAAATGACATATTATATATTATTGAATATTACTTAAAATCTCCAACACACAGCAATTTACTTTTCTTAGCAATGCTCATGATAGTGTTTTTTAAACTCTTATATCTAGAAGAAATAGTTGTTTCTAATGACACCAACCTGCATAATTACAGAAAAATCACAATTTCATCTTCAGTAGTGATATTCAAAACACATTTTCCTTCTGCCTATCTATACACAAGGCTGATGTTTTTTTTGAAGGCAACTAACTAAGTACTCATCAGAAAGCTGCATTACAGTTGTAGACAATAGAAGACAACAATTTTACTATCTCAACAGTGGATTTTTTTGAGCAAAATCTGATGTTAGATTTGATTTATACATGTCTTAAAATATCTTGAAATGCATTCATTCAACTTTTTTAAGGATTTTTTCAGTAGTCAAAATTTTGAGGCAATTTTTTTGTTAAGTAAAATCTAATAAAAAACTGCTTCAATTGACATTATTGCACTTTGAAAAATCTGGCAATGAATAGCCTATAAAACAGCCTTTCCAGTTAATTTCTTTTGATAAGTACTTATAAAATGTCAGGAATAATTAATAAAATGCCAAATAACTATTCAAATACCACATTGTCAGATCTTTTGCTTTTGCAAAACTGTTTTTGACATATTTTCTGTAACAATATCTGGCCCAGCTCCGATACTATAACATATTAGTCCTGTATAAATAGAAATACAAGAGATATCACACACTATTTTGATATGATTCAATTTACAGTGAAATTTTAAAAGGAAAATACAAAAATGTCCTGCTTTTTTAATAAGTGTCTCAAGCACAGATTCTTAATTCCAAAAGTCATCTTGCTGACTTAAAAGATGTGCTATGTAATAGTCTGTGCTATCAGAAAAGCATATAAATAAGCATTTAGCATGAAGTTCAGTAACATCAAAACCATATTTTTCAAGAACTTGTTTAAGTCTTTTAGCCTCTTTATTGTTAAGAGTCATGTGTTGAAGTTTTTTTCTGTGCTCAAGACATGAGTTAGATATAGATATAATAATATCATGCCCAATTTGCTGCTTTTTGTTATCAAATTTATTCATTTCAAAAGCTTTGAGTGCATTGGAAGGAAGTAATTTATGGGCTGAGAAATAATCAGAGACAAAAAGACTATAATAGCCTGGATGCTACTTTTTGAATATAGTCATAGCATGCTTGACCTTGCTTTAAAAGCTCAGGAGCATCTCACCATACATTGCCATTTGAACCTGAATAGATAACCTTTCAAGCTTCATCAAGAATATTACTATCAGCATCCAGATAAACAAGTCAACTAGTTTTAGATATGATGAACTCTGAAATGTGGATTCAATATCTACAATCTTTCTTCTGAAAAATTATTTGTCCTTTTTACAGCCTATAAGTAATATATTAGTATCAATCTGTCATCAAAATAGATTACTTGCCATGCACTGAATTTATACTCATTTATTATAAAGCATGATTCATTTTGAAAGACTAGGATAATCTCCTTTTTGTCACTATAAAGAGATGGTGGCACTCTTTTCATCTCAGGCCCTTCGTATTTTGCCATCAAAGCTTCATACTTCTTTATTGCTGGCAAGAAAATAAATAATGAGCTCTTATTATAGCTGGCTACAAATAGCATCAATACCAGCACCTCACATTAGCTCACTAGTACTACCAGAAGCAGCACACTTTAGCACTTCTAGCACTAATTTTTGCATATTTCTATAATAATAACTTGTGGCTACAGCTTCCAATTACTCTACAACCACTTTTTATGGCATCACTTATCTTTAGCACCACTGTTAACACCTTGCTGCACCTTGCCACTTGCATTCTATAGCTATACATTGACATGGACACTTGGCATTAGTCAATCCGAACTAATGCCCTTAGCCAGTGGCAGCACTTACAGAATGAAATAATGAAGTATTATGATTGGGGACTTTTTTACTATATAGTTTAATTCATGGCATTTACTTACATTCTTATCAGTTCACTATACTTTGCTAACACTTAGCCTCTTAGCAATGGCTAACTTTCTTTACTATAAATACTTATTTCTTGTTAGGAGCAAATCATCAATTTTGCAGTAGGGATTATATCCCAAAATTTTAGTCACTATATCCAACAAACTACTTTTTATTGACTGTGTTAGTAAGAGGACTCTGCTTTAGTCTTCTCTCTCTTTCTCTGCAATCTCTTAGCACCTTGCAACTACAGCTTGGCATTTATGCTTAGATCTATTAAGCAATCCTGTCTTTTTATTATTTCATTCTAGATACTAATTATAAAGGCAACCTCTGGAGGCTGTGGCTCAGTCACACAGCTGGCAGAGCAAAATCCAAAGTGTATTAAAGTATATACTGACAATGTCATAATAACTACTCACCTGGCACAGGGAGATCCAAAGAGAACAAGTCTAGAGATTCTCTATGCCAGGTTGAATGCTTCTGGGGCTTCTGAAGCATGGAAAACAACAGTACAGTGCAACAAAACCTTAAAACCTCAAAAATTGCCTAAACAAACAACTGTGCAAATAAGGCAGAAAAACTCCGGACTTTGGAAGTCAGAAAGGCAAACTCTGGCTTATATAAGTGGTCTGGAAGTGGTGCTAAAGAGCCCATACTTGTCTGAACAATAGCTAAAGAACCAGAGCACCTCAAAGGCTGAGAATAGTACTAACAAATAGTGTTGAAAGAATAGAAATAGCAAAATGAGAGAATGATAGAAGAAGTAAGGAAATGAATGAAGGAAAGTGAAGGAATAGAGAGTGAAAGAAAGAAGAAAAGAGGAGTCTCCTGACATCACCTCCCCTCTAGAGTATGGCATCTTGAGATGCTAGATAGAAGTAGTTCTGAATGGCCCGGTCTATCTTGGAAAGAGAATAGAGGCCTCTGATTGCCTACAAAGCATTGAAATGCTATTAATAGAATTCCCAGACCAAGGCAAGGGCATGAACATTCTTTTGTGGCTCTCAGGAGATGTCTTCAATTTCATAGCCCTTCCACTTGACCTTGAACTGAAGCTTGTTCCTAAAGAGTTGGCTGTCTAGGATCTGCTCCACTTCATACTTCTCTTAGTTGTTTATCAGAACTGGAGATAAGGGTAGCTGTGGGCATCGACCTGGGATTGGATCCTCTGGTGCAGGAGAGAGCTTCACTACATTGAAGACTAGATGGAGTTGACTCATTCCACTAGGCAGCTTGAGTTGATAGGCTAGTAGGCCTACTTGCCTTACTATAGGAAAGGGTCCTAAACAACAATGAGAGAGCTTCTGGAAAGGTTAGATAGTAGCAATATTAGAGGCATCCAGATAGACTCAATCTCCAGGCTTGTACTTGGGGGCCAGAGTTTGTCCATAATCATAGTAGCAGGCCATGTCATCCTTTGCCTTAGCTAAAGCAGCCTTGGCTTCCTCCTGAACTGCCTTCATCTGATCTATGAACTTGTTGACAGCTTCATTCTCTGAAGGTTGTCTACAAGGCTCAAATCCCATCCAAGAATATCAGCCAATATCTAGAAGGAAAGAAAACATCTGGGTGGCAGCATGTACATAGTTGTTGTATTGAAACTCTGCCTTTAGTAATAAGTTATCCCAGTCACTCTGTCATTCATTGCAGAAGAGCCAGAAGTACTGTTCTAGCTCTTGGTTGATACACTCAGTCTGGCCATTGGACTGGGGATGGTAGGCTGTGGAAGTGTGGAGTTTGACATGGAGGAGGCAATACAGTTCTCTGGTAAATTCTGCCACAAACTGAGGTCCATGATCTGAGATGTAGGCATCTGACAACTCACAGAGTTTTCAGACATGCTTCCGGTACAAATTAGCAGTGCCCATGGCAGAGCAAGTAGAGTGTGTTGGAATAAAATGAGCATGCTTGCCACAGAGATCTACTACCACTATGATTGCATCATATCCATGAGAGTCTGGCAACTTGACGATGAAGTATACTGAGGCCACACTTCAATGCTCAGCTGAAATAGGTAAAGAATGAAGCTGTTTTATAGGAAGCTGATAATGGGGCTTAGTCTGAAGGCAGAGGTTACAGGTGAAGGTGTAGGAGCCAATATACTGTGACATCTGAGGCCACCAGTAATTCTAAAAGACCAGCTCCAGTATCTTCTATCTGCCAGGATAACCTGCAACCCAAGAGTTGTGATGCTGCTCCACAATCTGCCTCTGGAGGTCTGGCAGGTTGAGAACATAAATGTGCCCCTGGAAGGTGAGAAGACCATTCTTCAAAGACCACTGGTCAGTGCAGACAGACTTTACTCTGGTTTTCTCTTGAGTATGCAAGGCTAAGGCAGCCTTGGCTACCAGATCTTCTTGAGCACCCTTCCAGTCACCTCAGCAAATGATTTGAAGAATGCTCGCTTCTTCTTCCTGGCTGACCACACCCTCTAGAGCATGGATAGCAAACAGTTCTGGCTTCAGGAGTACAATATTGTCATTGTCACTAGCTCTTGAACCATGGTCTGCTCATTTAGAAAGTGTGTCTGGCTTGCCCATGCTCCATCCAGGTTTGTGATGTAGAAAAAAGTCAACGTTGGCCAGATACAAGGACTATCTGTCACGACCCCTCCCCTCCGGACCCACCCCGGGACACCCCCGGAACACCATCCGGTGATGAGCCTGCATCGTGGCTGGCTACCGATAGCACCAATACCCACACCTCACATCGGCCCACTAGTACCACCAGAAGCGCCACGCTCTAGCGCTTCCAGTGCTATTTTTCTCATATTTTTACACTAATAACTCGCAGCTACAGACTCCAATTACTCTCAGACCACTTTTTATGGCACCATTTATTCTTCGCACCACTATTGACACCTCACCACACCTTGCCACTTGCACTCCAAGGCTATACATTTACACAAACACTTGGCATCAGTCAATCCAGCATAATGCTCTTAGCCAGTGGCAGCGCTTACAAGGGGAAATAATGAAGTATTTCCATGATAGCATTATTATGGACCTTTTTACTATACAATTCAATTCACCACATTTACTTACATTTTCATCAGTTTACCACCCTCTAGCGGCGCTTAACCTCTTAGCGTCGGCTAACTTTCCTTACTATAAATACCTACTTTTTGTTAGTAGTACGGGAATCAATTTGGCAGTAGGGATCGTATCTCAACATTTTGGTCTCCATACGCAACAGACTACCTCTTGTTGACCATGTCAAGCAAGGGGACTGTCACGAGCCACACTTACGCCACCCCGAGCCCCAGCAAGCACTGCCTGGAACAACCCCTCCTTTGAAACCCAACCCCCCAGCGCGTCCCCGGGACACATCGGGACAAGACCGACTAGATCCGATGCCACCCCGACCAAGGCCGACCTGGCCCAACCCGACGCCCAACCCCCGGACAAGGCCCGAAGCCCCGCCCACGTGCCACGTGCCCCGGACGCCGTCCCAAGCCTCGATCGATCATGCTGGGGGCCGCCCCCACTTGGCACCGCCCTCCCGGCGCCACTCCCGGCGCCACTCCCGAACCCGGACAATACACCGCAACCCATCTACGCCCCCCGGG
>QGOA01012742.1:0-11197 GCA_003313075.1 Termitomyces sp. MG16
AGCTGAATTGAATTTTTCTTGATTTTATCTAATTTTTTAAGCATTTATAAAGCTCAAAAACAATAAAAGTCACTTACTACAATAGCCCAAACTTTCACTATAAGCTGAATTGAATTTTTCCTGATTTTTCTGTGATTTTTTCGAATTTTTTAAGCAATTTCCAAGCTCAAATACATTAAAAATCACTTACAATGATCAATCAATAGCTGAAAGTTGTCGAGCTATTGAATGTTTGTTAAGGATCATTGATCAATCAATCAATCATTACTTACTTTGTAGTTGAGTTTGAAAATTTCACTATAAGAATGTTTGTTAATGGTCATCAATCAATCAATTAGTCAATACTTACTTTGTAATCAAGTTTTGAAGTTGTAGCTAAATTGATCATTTATTAATAGTCATCAATCAATCAATCAGTCAATACTTACTTTGTAATCGAGTTTCAAAGCGTTGCTATAAGAATGGTTATTAATATTTGTAAATCAATCAATCAATCAACACTTACTTTGTAGTGTAGTTTACTCACTACAATGTTGAAACCGTGGAAAAATTGATGCTGTTTGGTTTAAGAATACACGAGGCATGAAAACTGGTGTCCACTAAATCACGTTTTGGCCTCAGCCACATCCACAAACTCCAGACACCTTCCACATGTGTCCGAGAGATAGCATACAGTAAAATATTCAATATACACATTTAATATACAATTTTTTTTTCTAACTGACCAAAAAACAGACAAAAAAGACAACTATTTGTCAGCCTTAGTCATTGATGACTCAGCTGACAAATTTTTAGTCATCACATCAAATTCCCACAAAAGTCGTCGCATTCTATATAGACAAGCTACGATTTGTGCATTCGGCATGAATTTCGTAGCTCGTTGGGGGCTTCACCCCCAAACCCTCCCCAACTAAGCCTCCACCCTAACCTCACTTCGTTCGGTTAGGGCTCCAAGTATGTATAGAGAACTCAGTACTTATTCCCGGCCTCAACCTCACTTCGTTCGGTTAAGGCCTCGGCATTTCACAACTCAGTGCTCATTCCACAACTCTCAAAGCATTATTATAAGCTAAATTGAATTTTTCTTGAATTTTTCACATCTTATTCAGCATTTATAAATCTCCAAAAAAAAACAAAAATCAGTATATCAGTAGCCCTTGAATTTTTCCTGAATTTCTGTTGATTTTCCTGGAATTATTTGAGCATTTTCACTAACATCTTCTGAAAAACACACCAATTGAATTTTTCTTGAAAACTTCAGACTTATTTAAGCATTTATAAATCTCAAAAGAAAATCTAAATCAGTGTATCATTAGTCCCTGAATTTTTCCCGAATTTTTAGTGATTTTCTTGGAATTTTTTAATACTCAAATGAGCCAACTCTTATGTTGTTACCCTAAAAGGAAGGTTCTTGGTCAGCCTTTGTCAGCCTTAGTCAGAAACTGTCAAAACTGACTAAGCACATCTGTAAGGGCGACCTCTAGAGGCTGTGGCTCAGTCACACAGCTGGCAGAGGGAGATCCAAAGTGTATTAGAATATATACTGACAATATCAAGGTAGCTACTCACCTGGCAGAGGGAGATCCAAAGAGAACAAGTCTGGGGATTCCCTATGCCAGGTTGGACGCTTCTGGGGCCTCTGAAGCATGGGAAACAACTGTACAGTACAACAAAACCTTAAAAACTCGAAAATTGACTAACCAAACAAGTGTGCAAACAAAGGAGGAAAACTCCGGACTTTAGAAGTCAGAAAGGCTAACTCCGGCTTATCTAAGCAGCCTGGAGCGGTGCTGAAGGGCCCACACTTGTCTGAGTGATAGCTAAAGAACCAGAGCACCTCAAAGGTTGAGAATAGTACTAACAGATAGTGTTGAAAAAGTAGTAACAGCAAAATGAGAGAATGATAGAAGAAATAAGGAAGTGAATGGAAGGAGAGTGAAGAAATAAAGAGTGAAAGAAGAAAGGAATGAGGAGTCCCCTGACAACATCATTCCCATGAAACGGTTGTCCCATATTATATAGATTCACATCAAACACCCTCAGTCATTTATACTGGACTGAGGGTGAGTCGTTTCTATGCTACACATAGAAACAAACTGCTAACTATGCTGTAGAATTGTTCTAATACTATTCTTAGTATCTAATCTCCACACATAGTCTGGATTCCAACACATCACAAACATATCAAGCAATGAGAAAATAGCATTTCTTCAAAAAGCCACTTGCCTGCCTGCAGCACCACAAGCTGTGCTAGGTTCTACAAGTCTGCACTGAATCACCAGTCCAGGGAGCATTGAGCAGCAATTGAGGCATGCAACGAGGCAAGGAGTTAAACATGTGATGAGCACAAGAGGGATGGAAAATCTAGATTGGATAAACTGCATGTAGGACACACACAAAAGGATCAGATGTGGGTACTGGAATACCTTAGTTATACAGTTCGACTGATGAAACAAACTGGGTCAAATCTTGTGGGGGGTTAACATGCTAGAATCTCAAAAGAGGGGGCAGTCTGGGTGAGGACTGGTGATCAGCTTAATGAGATGTGCCAGGTACCAACAATTAAAAAGTGAAGGGAACACAGTTCAGAGTAGCAGTACGGTGGGAAGGAACATAAATGGCAGATATCTACAGCTTACACCTGGGGTTTCCAGGAGAAATGCCGGTCGGCAACCATAGAATACTGTAGAGCGGTGTAATCTGTACAGTTTTGAATCCACATGGGCAACAGAACAAGACCATGTTCTATTTTTGTGATGGTAAGTGCTATCAACAAAAGCAGTGTGAAACTAGGAAAGCAGGACAACGTCTCAAGTAAGTGTGTAGGAAAGGAGGAAGGAAAGAACGAAAACAGTAGTACGTTTTGACCATGACTTATATTAGGTCTACTCAGCTACATCGTATGACGTAGCCCTCTGTAAGTATCGTGGTAATCATACTGGCACGGGATTACAGGCGGATGACATACATTATGGGAGGATTATCATCATCATCATCTCACTACAGTTGAGGTGAGCCTGGTGTCGGAGGGCTAGAGCGAAAAAAGTGGACTGTGAAGAAAGCGAGGGTGGCCGCGAGAGGCGGGAGAGCTGACCGAAGATGAATAAAAGCTGACCGTCGAGACAAAACACGACTTGTTTATTTGGCTACGAATGCGGGTGACACTAACTTGTAATTAAATTATAATGCAATGCACCTCTCTGAATCCAACCTTTGACACCCGGTCCCTTGCATACATACTTATATCTGTTATGATAGACTCGTAGCTGTGGCGGCGGCGTTTCTGGCAAGCGACCGCTTACTAATACATTTCCTTTTATATTCCCCATTTCCCTCTCTCGCGTGGAGCAAACCCTCGATCGGTGCTGTATAGTTATTCAGCCACCGACGAGGGTTAATATTACCTTTTAATAATACCCTCAGTTCTATTCTACCGACTGAGGGTATGTCTTACTTACTTATCTTATTTATTCTTATGCTTATTGTTTCCTGTAGACACGATACTTAGCTACGTTCTACAGGTCAATATATGAGTTCTATTCTACAGACTGAGGACACGATACTTAGCTACGTTCTACAATATCCAATGATATTATGTACCTAGTAACTGTTAGAATCTAAAGACCCGTCTATTTTACGGTAGGGTAAGTAATATGTCCTTCGTAACGTAAAACATTCGACTCACCCTCAGTCAGACACACTTGACTGAGGGCGAGAGTTCTCTATATATACATAATAATCCCCTTTCCAGGGATAGAATTAATTTGTTGTCTAAGTGTGGCCACTTACGGTGACCCTGTAGCGCCGTGTTGTCCAACAGTAACTTCGTCAACAGGTTCATAGAAAAACATAAGTCGTTATCTACAGACTGAGTAACTTCGTCAACACGTCATGATAAGATCTATAGTTAGAACAATTGGAATGTGCGAGACCGCTTCTTCGAAAGCCCCTCGTTCAAACCCTATTAGCGACTCATAAGGTTTTACTTACATTTTCCCCCCTTATGCCAGTATCCCTATATTCGAATCACGAGTTACGAGTTATTATCACGGACGTGGGCTTAACGTGTCACATACATATGGTTCAAACTTGTTGTTTAAACTTTTAATTGTGTGATCCTTGTCATGTTCATTCGACGCACACAACATTTCCTCAAATCCTTTACATTGAGAGGTGTTCGTGCCTTTGCTCAATCCTACTCTCGAGTTTCAAGTCCCCGTCAATTTCCAACCACTGGCTTTGAGCATATCCCTATTTCAGAGAAGATCGAAGAAGAGTGTTGGCCTTGGTACACGCCTCAATCGTTCTACCCAGTTCGAATCGGTGATGTGATTCATTCAAGATACCAAGTCCTCTACAAAGTTGGTTATGGGACTACGTCTACCCTTTGGATGTGTCGGGATCTCCAGTTAGTTCGCCTTCTCGTTACTTGTTGACTGCTGAAACAATTGAATAACAGCTCTGCTGATTACGTGTGTATGAAGTCCATGGTCTGCGACTATCCCGTCGAAGGAGAGATTGAGGCATACGAAGCTTTATCCAAGGCTGTGGTACCCAGTACGATAACAGGACGGCACTTCGTCCGGACCGCATTGGACTACTTTGAACTAAAAATCGAGGACCGCGACTACCCTTTCCTTGTGCATGAACCTCTTGGTTTCAGTCTCGAGCTGCTTGTTCATGTGTTTCCAGGCAATCTTCCTACTTCATACATTAGATGGTCAGCTAGGGTTATGTTGAAGGCCCTGGAATTCATTCACAGTGCTCGGATAGTCCATGGAGGTGAAAATATATTTACCCTCCCGTTGGTCCACTAACGTGTCTTTGACGGCCAGACATACTACCCAGTAATATTCTCATCCGCATTGCAGACGCCTCAGTCCTCAATGACACAGAGGAAGACGAAATTAAACATCCGAGCCGCCGGAAGATGGCTGAAAATACTGCTATCTTTGAAACACGAGGGTTTATGGTACCTGCGAGTCGTTGGTTAAGTAAAAGAGACCCGTTTGTTCTATGTGATTTCGGCCAAGCACGTGTTGGGAGAGATTCCTATACAGGGCTTTTTCAGCCTGCTCCTTTTCGAGCACCCGAGGTCCTTCTTCGTATCCCGTGGAGTACACCGGTTGATATCTGGAACTTGGGCTGCATGGTTTGTTTCGTCATAGTCCTTCATGGCTACTTTATGATCTGTCGGCGTAGGTTTGGAACCTGATGTTCCGCAACATCCTATTCCCCCCAACAAGTTATTCTCGCGAGGAGACTGGTGAGGAGACGGGTGACAACAACCAGCTTGCCTGGATGGTCGCATTTCTCGGACCCCCTCCTCAAGAACTCCTGGACCAGTCAGGCTCACACGCGCTCAAATTCTTTCATAAGGATGGGACGCCCAAAGTGGAGATTCCGAATGAGACCCTCGAGTCGTTCTTGGCGTCGTCTATGGACAAGAAAGGACGGGAAATGACTCCCCAAGATGCAGAACTGTTCCTTGCATTTCTGAGAAAGACGATGACATGGACGCAGGAAAGTCGATCCTCTGCGTCGGAACTGCTTTCAGATCCTTGGATTCTGAAAGAAACGGTCCACTCTTAGTGCTGTTCGAGATATGTAGCAGGATATATTTACTCGTCATTACAATCGTTTCAACATGTAAATGTCATCAATAGGGATAGGCCGCTGCGATGCACGGCGATACCGAGGTCTAGTACTTATGCAGTACTTATGATTGGCACTTGGTACTGTATTGCCAATGCTGTCTCAGATGAATTGTCTCAGAATAATGGTCATGGTTCCCATTGGATATTTCATCTTCTTGTCTGTCACATGAGTAAGTTTGAGTAGGTCATAGGGTCATGCATAATCAACAAATCCCATCAACCCTCATCCAGTCCTCATCTCGATGTCAAGAAGAGCTGCTATGGCAGACCTGTCATCTACCATGCAATAGTCACCACTCAAAGGTCACACAATAGCTCTTCTACAAGCTACAATTCATGCCTTCCACATGAATTTCATAGCTCATTGGAGGCTTTGCCCTCAAACCCCTCAACTAAGCCTCTCTAACCTCACTTTGTTCAGTTAGGGCTCCAAGTATGTATATGAGTAACTCAGTCTCCACCCCAACCTCACTTTGTTTGGTTAGGGGTTTCAAATATATATATTAGTAACTCAGCTTCTATCATGATCTTACTTTTATAATGTCTTACTGATTCTAGCATATGTTGTTAATGAATAGAGAGTTTCACAAAATGATGCTACAATTCCAAGTTATATACATTCTATTAGTACAGTATCAACAAATATCAAGTCAGATGCTAAAATATAAAAGTTGGATAATAAGTAGGTAATTAACAATCACACTCACATTTGTAAACCCAAGAAATAATGCTACAATTCCAAGTTATATGTACAGTACCAACAAATATCAAGTTAGATGCTAAAACATAAAAGTCAGTAATAAGTATAGCTAATAACAATCACACTTACATTTGTAAACCATTGAGGACTTCTTGATATACAACATTTGCAGTTGGTTTTGATGTATTTTCTTCTGACAAAATCACCTTGATATGATCTCCTGATGTGCATTGAGAAAGTGCAACATAAAGTTGGCCATGTATAAAAACTGGTGATTGAAGGTTCAATCCAACATGCTTGACTGATTGCCCTTGAGACTTGTTGATAGTCATAGCAAAGGCCAATCAAATTGGAAACTTTATCCTGCATAATGGTATTGGCATATCCTCTTCAGAGGCATCTAGATTGATCCTTGGAATCAAAATAGTTGAACCTGCAAACTTGGCATCTCCACTGACAATACAACATCTGAGGACTCTGGTGCTGATATGAGTGACAATCATTCTTGTTCCATTACAAAGTCCTTTAGTTGTATCCAGATTCCTGAGGAGCATGACAGGAGCTGCAATTTTCAAAGCCAGTTTAGCCAAAAGCAAACTACTGGCTTTCAAAGAGTTGCGATATTCCACAGGATATAATGAAAGGCCATCAGGGTTTCTGTTATCAGACAGAACAGAATCTGCACTCTGTAAGATCCTTTCTTCCCCTGGATACCTCTCTAAAACTTCTGCATTGATCTCCTCTATATCAGAGTTCTTGCCAGAGAGAATAGTCTGGTCCAGGTAATACTGATTATTTTGAGGATGACCAATATCAGGATATGTGGAAGAAAACAACCCAGTGATAGAATTGTCATTACAGATTATCTTTTCAGGCAGTTTGACTGTTTCTCCAGGTCTCAAATTTGTCCCTGAACCAACATCCAACAATCAAGCTGCATGAGCAATATTCTCTGCAGTCTGATCCAACCTCATATTTTGGACCAAGTAGTGGACTTAAATGTGATCCCAAAGTCGGCCCCTTTTGAGTGAAGCAGCAATCATTTGCTGTCTGAGTCCATGTAGAACCACTGAAAGAGGTTTGCCTGAAGTCTTCTACAAAAACCACAGTAACTCCACCAAAAGAAATGTTGTTATCAAAGATGTCCCTGAAGCCATGATCCACAAAACCAATGGCATTTTTGTGTTGCATTGGAACTTCATTCCAAATGACAACTTTGGTATGAAGTATAAGCTGTGATAACTGAGTTTCTCTCTTGATCTTGGCAATAGATGTGTCAAAAGCAGGAATGGAAATTTTGAATTTTGAATAAGCAGTCTACCTCCTCCCAACAATAATGCAACAATCTCAGATGATGCTACACATAATGCTACATCTCCATTGGAACAAATAGCAGCAGCCAGAGTATTGCAGACCAGGATTTTGCCACATCCTCCAGCACTGTGAATGAATAACATCCTGCCAAATTATTGTTTACAGAATCTGGCAAGGACCTCTGACATGTCCACTGGAGTGCCTAGGGTGCTGCCTGCGGCAAGGTAGCATGGGCGAAGGAGGTGGTGCAGGTGGTAAGATAGGCGACGAAGCGGAGGAGGCAGTCCCAGGGGGAAAAGTGGAGAAGCCTGGTGGAGGAGATGCATAGATGGGGGCAGGTGGCACTCCAGCACTGAAGCGAGGAGCTAGAGGTGTGAACAGAATAATAACGTGCTTGAGCATAGTGGCACGAACATCCTCAGTGACTAGGTCTGGCAAGGGCAACCACTTCAGTGCCTGGGGAGACAAGGAGTTAGCGAACCAGAAGGGATGAAAGGAAAAGGAACTAACAATATTATCCGTTTCGAGGAGTAGGAACTCTAAGCACCTTTGGCTACCGGAAACAGGAGGCTAGAGGGACACGTAAAAGGTACTTAACCACACCACGGGTAGAAACTTACTGCATTTAGAGGCTGTTTGGTCTCTACAAGCCACTCTTGGGCCAGAGCCAGAAGTAAACAATAACACTGAATCAAAGTAAGGATGTTGCCGTTGTGGTGCCAGATACCGCCTGGGGGCAGTCAAGCAAAGAACATCTTGAGGTGGTCTAACACCTCAGGATGGAAGACTGGAGAAGTATCATTGAGGAGGAAGAAGGGAGTAGGCATTGCACTGACTCTGACATAAAATGCTAGACTCAAAATCTCAGATATATACCTAGCAACGTTGTGCAGGCTCGAAGGGACTTAGGAAACAGAACTTATGCGGCACCATCACAAAGACATGATAACAATGATATATTTCATAAAACTACGACACGAGAAGCAAAAATCTGGGAATCTGTCAGGCCAGTGGCACTACAGAGAAGATGGAATCGCCTCATTCAAGCGACAAGGGGGGGGGCAAAGGACAGACACGTGACAAGTCAAGAGGGGCCAAACCAAGAAATACGCTTGCTCACAACCGCTGGACCCTCAAGGGGACTACGAAAAAGACGAGTGCCAGTATACTTGCGAGGGGACTGGAAGCAGAACGCCGTTGAACATGGAAGAAGGAGAGGTGATGGCTCAGTAACTAACCAGGTAATAGCTTTCCTCTATCAAAAGCTGAAGGCGATCTGCCATGTCCTCGGTGGCAATTTCCTGGATTTGGGGCGACTATCAGAAGGACATGGTAATGTGCCAGGAATAGCAGCATACGCACATGGAAAGCCTGGCTCCACATGGCCTGCATACCAAAATGCGTTAACAGAGACGAGTCTCCCCAAATTTCACAAGCGACATGCAGGAGCTGGCAGCGACAACCCAACTCAACCACTTCATTGGCCAACTTAGGGATACCCTTGGAAGGGTAGTGGTGAAAGAATGAGGTGGCCCAGTCCAAAAAGGTGGGAGGATCCATGGCGATATAGGGGCGATCACAGCTTTGAGTCCACACGCAACCAGACAGGGTGGCCAATGTGAAGACTGATGGAGTTGAGTTGATGCATAAGTAATTTATAGGACATGGGAAGCGTTTCGACTAGCGACAGTGTGGGAGGACTTTTCTCAAGGAACCAGGACCCTAACAGGAGCGCTAGCCAATCAGAGGCGCTTGACTCATTCTGGGACCACCCAAAAAGGCAGTTGACATTTGATGTTTAGCGCTTACTCACATCATCACTGAATAAACATAAGCGACTACTGGTTTTCTATTTCTTTATACACTATACTTCTTGCATAGATCCGCTCATTTATTTACAGACAGTACTCATTTCTACTTAGTCTGGCACGGTAATGGCTATTGGACCATACTGGCAAAGGGGTTTTTGCACTGTGATGATCTACTGAGTGTTTCCCCTTTTTCCTTTAGTTTGTTTATTTTGATTGCTTACAGACTGAACTGTTGGTATCAAAAAGAGGGGGGGGCATTTATTTGGATAAAGAAGGCTACATCAAAGAACTATGTATCAACCAATCACACAATCAAAGTCCAAGAAAAGCAAAGCGCTATGGGCTGGTGACTACGCATCAAATGTGGGAAGGGCGGGATCACCTAGAGGGAGCAAATCCCTGTCCTGAATACGGTTACTCGCTTGCCAGTCGAGCGCATCAGTGAGATCATCATGAAGACTGAGCAAAAGGGCCTCACGACACACTAAGGTATCAATGCAAGGATGCAGAAGGGCCAGGTTGCGTCTAACGGTCTCGGTAGCCTCATCAATGTGGAGAAGTTGTTGGCAAAGGTCTCCAGTGGGATGAAGGGGAGTGACGGGATAGGAGAACTGGTTGCTGAGCCAAGGGAAGGCGTCGCCAGTGACGCACATAGCGGGGGCAGGGGTCCAGAAGGGATCGAACTAACCCAAATCAGCAAAAAGAAGAAAATAACTTAGGAGAGACTCACACGGACAGTAATGGGGGTGCGGTGATAGGCTTCTACTCAGACTGAGCACATCAAGGGACATTATAGGCCAACCAACACTTGACGTACTGAGGACTCTAGCGACCAGTTGGGAATATAGAGCAGCCCTAGCTCTGGCAACCTACTACAGGACTTAGCCATTTACTGTAACGGAGTCATCCGTATTATCATCAGCGTCAACGACGCTATAATCAATTAGTAGAGTATTACGTAAGATAACATCTTGTTTTCACTCTAAGTACTAGTCAATCCGATACTGCGGTCTGATTTAGCACTTGTGTGATACACACAAGATAGTTCTAACCCGTAACTCCGGTTACATTTTTTTAAATCTTCTGCTATCGGCTTTAGACTCTAGGCTTGTTACCGACTAGGCAACTCTCATCAAAACCTCTCGATTCTCTGTTGGCATCACGCTGAAAACATGCTTCCATGACTGGCTCTCTTGATCCGGATCCTCCGTTCCCAGCTGCAGATGCAGGTGACTTACCTGTGCTTCAGGCTGGGAAGACGCAATCTGCGTCAGCATACCAACCTCTGCCAAAGCGGGACAAAAAGACCCCTCGCAATGTCAGCGCGAGCTATGGAATGCCTGGTGGGCTATCCGTATCACGGATGATGTCCATTGTACGACCTGGTGGAAAACCAGGAGATAGATCCGTGGTCTTAGAAGTGTCGCTGCCAGCGAGCCAAATGCCTTTACTGATGTATCCGGTATTGCCCGAGAGCTCTTCAGCTCCCTCTGAGGGTCAACCGGACGTTACCCAGTATTCGGAAATGGTACAAGGCAGCGCGTTTGCGCATAGCACCCCATTCCAGACTGCACCTACGGAACAGCATTTGGAATATGTGGCCAATGCTGCCACTGAACCGGGACCGTCGTTGTTGACGACACAAGGACAGAAGCAAGGACCAGCAATAGTGGTCAGTAGGGAGGACGACAATGTCATAAGGTTGGACAAGGCGT